>CAJHQQ010001314.1:0-103022 GCA_905132885.1 Moricandia moricandioides
AAAAATTCAAGTCAAATGCAAAACCAACCTCTTTTTTTTTAGTTACTATTCATCATTGAATTTTCCATAATACCCATAAGTTTTTGAATTGTTTACAAATTTGCCATTATATTTATTTATTTATTAATTTCAAAAAATACAAAAAACCAAATACACCCTAAACATTTCTTCTTAATTACAACTATGCCATCACCATCAATATTTTTACCACCATTTTTGATCTCTTAAAGCTTTAGAATTGAATTTTCAACCACTTTTTTTCTCATTCTAAACAAGCAAATCTTCATTTCCTCTCATTTTCTCTACATTTCCATCTAAAAATCTCTCTTAACCTTCATTTTCATAATCATAAACTTCATAATTTCGTGTTTTTTCACTTGTGAATCATCAAAAATGTTTCATTTTGGTCATTATTGGAGTTTGGACAGTTGAAAAGGCTGGAAATGAGCTTCACATTGCAAAAAGTAACTATTTTCATGGTTTTAAGTCGTTTCTCAGATCTGTGTCGCGATAGTAGACTGTTTTATATGCCTACGCCTTTATGGTAGACATACAATGCAGTCTATTTGTCAACGCACAGGTCAGTTTTGCAATTGACTAAAACGGATTTTTTTTTGTAACGTAGCCTTCCCCGACAGTCTACATCTTAACCTTAGACAACAAAAACAAAAAAGTACGTAGACCTACAAAGACGACTACGCAAAAGAGGTTAGTTTTGCATTTGAATGAACTTTTGACTTTTCATAAGTAGACTTCAACATAAGTCTACGAAGAGGTCAGTTTTGCATTTGACCAAAATTTTGACTACGTTGAAAAGGTTAGTTTTGTGTTTGACTAAAACTTTTTAAAAATAATTTTTTTTTTAATATGTAGACTTCATATGCAGTATTCTCTTCCCGAAAAAAAAATGTAGACTACCCCGTGAAGTCTATTTTTTTATTTTGGTCAAATGCAAAACTGACTTCGTCGGATTTGAGAGTAGACTTCTTTCGAAGTCTGCAAATCTGTAGACGTTCATTTCAGTCTACCCCCTAAAAAGTCAAACATAGTCAATTGCAAAACTAACCTCATTCAAAAAAATTAAAACATGTAGATTGTATATTTAGTCTACCTCTGAAAGTCAAATCCTAGAAAAATTCTGGTCAATAGCGAAAACTAACATTTTTGAAGTTGTAGACTGAAAACAAAGTCTGCTTATATAAAATCACAATTTTTTTTCAACTATAAAAAGTAACCCGTAAATGGTCAATTGCAAAAACTAACCCAAAAAGTAGACCTATCTGACCGTCTACGGATGTAAACTGAAAAGAAAGTCTACAACGTTGTAGACTGAACATGGAGTCTATTTCGAAATTTACACTAAAAGTTAATTTGTGTACTATGCATTAAATGTTTTCACAATTTTTTTCGTTTGAAAGTGTGTAATAGTTAATCCTAATGGGTTTGAGTGATTTTGGATAGAAAAACTGTTGTAATTATGAAAGTATAATACTTTTGATTTTGCTATATTACTAGGAAACAATTGTAGACATATTAGTAAGTCTACGTTAATTGTTTTAAGAAAGATGAAATACTTCTTAGCTAATTATGTAAACCTGTTTTTTTTTTTGCAAGAAATGGCTCAAATACCTGTTGTATACGGAGAATGGGTGGTGAAATAGTCTTTGTGGGAGTTTGTGGTCAATAATCGGAAAGGAGGGAGAATGTTCTTTTGTGCATGATGGTTGTACACATGGTGAACTTCTTGAAATGGCACAAGAAGATTATGATCTGGACAAGAAAACCGAGAAGGTGCTTCTAGCGTATTCCTTACCGGACGTCATTTCTCAGAAAATGTCCCCTGATACTCCTCCTGTGCATGTCACGAATGATAGACAAGTGCGGAACTGGATCGAGTTATCAAAGACACATTTTGTCCGCCTTTGTATATCAAGCCAGAGCCAAGTAGAAGCTGGAGCTGGTGACGATGCTTATGTGTCTGATGGTGATGATGGTATTTTTGCTGATGAAGATAGTGATGAAGAATATATTGATGAAAAGTTGGATGAAGGGTTGGATGAAGATAATATTGTTGTTGACGATGTTCAAGCCACTGATGATGCTGTTGATGCTAACGATGGTGTAGACTATTGTGATTACGGAAAAGCGAAAGGTGAGGAATCTGACGATGATGAAATGGAAACGCTCTATGATGGTCATAAAGCACAGTGCTCTGGTACTGAAGAAAGATCACTGTCCGACAATATATATGTCGGTCAGAGTTTTGCTAGTAAGGATGAGCTTGTTTCAAAGCTGAAGTCGGTGGCTGTGAAAGGTAAATTTACATTCACAGCATATAAGACAACGAAAACTCTGTATGTGGCTAAGTGTCGTGTTCAAGGATGTGGTTGGAAGCTTAGAGCGAGTGTGAAGCATGGACCAAAGACATTTTGGGTGACAAAATATTTGAAAACTCATACATGTTCAGTGGCGGATCGAATGTCTCAACGAAAACAATATACTCCGAAATATGTTGCAAGACTATTCATAGATTGGGTTGGGATTATAGATGGGCTTACACCGAAGCATATCAAAGATGCGATGAAGAACATGTTTGGGATGACCCTAGATTACAACACTTCGTACCGAGCTTTGTTATCTGCCCAAGAATTGGTGAGAGGAACAGCAGAAGATGGATATGAGAATTTGCCTTCTTATTTGCGTCAGATCGAGATATCGAATCCGGGAACTATCACATGTCTTGAGAAAGATGATGAAAACAGATTTAAGTATCTATTCCTATCTCTTGGAGCTTCGATAGCTGGTTTTATCTATCTTTGGAGGGTTATTGTGGTGGATGGGGCTCATCTATGTGGAAAGTATGAAGGAGTTATACTAGTGGCAGCTGCCCAAGACGGTAATTTTCAGATATTCCTATTGGCTTTTGCGATTGTGGATGCGGAGAATGATGAGTCGTGGGAATGGTTTTTTACCAATTTGCGGAGGTGTGTTTCAGATGAGTATGCTTTGGTGATAGTTTCTGACAGGCACCGCTCCATTAAGACGGCGTGTGAGAAGGTTTTCCCTTGGGCAAGGCGAGGGATATGTTATTATCATCTACAACAAAACATAGTTCAAAAGTTCAAGGGAAAGCACATGTTGTATTTGGTCAAAGGTGCTGCTTATGCACATACGCTTTTTGATTTTTACCGCTACATGGATGAGATACGGAGTATAAACCCCAGCCTTGCAACATATTTGGAGAATGCTGATGTCTCGTTATGGTCAAGAGTTCACTTTCAAGGTGACAGATACAACATAAAGACTAGCAACATCGCAGAATCTATCAACTCCGCACTTAAGCCAGCCAAAGGATTCCCCATCTCATTCCTTTTAGAATTTATACGCGTAAAGCTAGGAAGGTGGTACTTTAAGAGGAGAGAAGATGCTTTTATTCTCACATCACAGCATAGTCGGGGAGTTGAAAATTTGTTGGTTATTCGTGAAGAGTATGCAGATATGATGACTGTGGAACGTATTGATGGTTGGCGATTTTTTGTTAAAGGAGGACATCGAGATTGTGTTGTTGACTTGGAACTTCGGAGGTGTCAATGTGGTGTGTTTGATATTGAGAAGATACCTTGTTCACATGCCATAGCAGCTGCAAAGGCTTCAAATATTCATGTCTCTACGCTGGTATGCCCATCCTATTCAAAGAATTACCTTTTTTCAGCATACGCGGCAAATATCTATCCCAAAAGTGATGTCTTGGAAGCTCCAAAAAGTGATGACACAGGAGCTACCACTGAGGATAAAGGAGCTTCCGACACACGTAAATGTCTTCCTCCAGATGTCAAGCATGGTCCGGGTAGGCAAAAGAAGTCTCGGTGGCAGTCTTGGCTAGAAATTTCAAGGATGCGGGGAAAGCAACCGCGAAAAATACACAAGGACTATAGTTGCTCCCAGTGCAAACAACCGGGTCACACTCGTCCAAACTGTCCAGGTTAAACCAGTGTCTTATCTCTTATGTGTTCAACGTATGTCTTATCTCTTATGTGTTTCTTATGTCTTATCTCTTATGTGTTGAACTTATCAATTGTATTGTTGCTTTGGATATTGTCTTATGTCTTATGTATTGAACTTATCAGTATTGTTGCTTTGGATGTTGTCTTATGTATTGAACTTATCAGTATTGTTGCTTTGGATGTTGTCTTATTTGATGAACTTTTGTTGAAATCTTAGGTCTTAATGTTACTTTTTGTCGTGCAGACCAACGTGTTAGTCTTCTTTGACAAAAAGTAGACTTCTTTTTAAGTCTCTTATAAAGGAAGACTAATATGTAAGTCTCTGGATTGTATTGGAGTTGTACTTTTGGTCGAATATGAGTTAAAATCCGGTTAGGTTAAACTGTGTGTAGACTGAAAAAAAGGTCTACATCTATGTAGACTTTATAATATGTCTACGAACCCCTTAACCACAAATCTCAAACCGTAAATGTTTTATTTGATCATCAAATTATATTGGTTAAATCCGGTTAGGTTAAACTGTGTGTAGACTGAAACAAAGATCTACATATATGTAGACTTTATAATATGTCTACGAACCCCTTAACCACAAAGTAGACTTCTTTTTAAGTCTCTTATAAAGGAAGACTAATATGTAAGTCTCTGGATTGTATTGGAGTTGTACTTTTGGTCGAATATGAGTTAAAAACCTCTGAAAAAAGAGTACTATACTGATACAAAGGATGATAATTTGATAGATAGTCGAGTAGCAGACTTCTGTAAAAGTCTTCTGTAAAAGAAGACTAATACATCAGTTTGTTGCAAGAAAATTACACAAGTTTGTTAAAACCATAAGTCTGGTACAAAAGTCTGCTACAACGGTCTGTTACTCACAACACAATACAATAGTCAGGTACAAAAGACTACTATGTCAACCTACATATATCCGATGAGGAAAGTCACCAAAAAAACTTCACACTTTCCTCTAATTCTACCCAAAAAAATGGATTGCAAACCTTAGTCATAGACACCCAAATGCTTGTAGTCGACTTTCTCTGTGCCATTTGTGCTGGTCTCATCAAATATCTGAGTCACCATCTGAGTCCTGATGCTCTTGATGTTCTTATCACACAGATCATGAGGTGGGAATGTCATGCCAAGTGCATGACATTCTATATACTTCAAGCAATACACTCCACAATCACCACTTTGTTTGTTTTGTGGTACCTCAGATGCCGAGACCCGCTCATGTGTGAAATCAACTGTGTACAACTCCCTCTCCTCACCGCGAGATAACATATGCAATATGTACGGCACCATGTGTGCAAGAGGCTTCACGGTCTTAGCCATTTCTTGATCCTTAGTGTAAGCAACATCACTATCCCAAATCACTATGTGTCTATTCGGAATTGATATCCAGCAAGCTACCCAATGATTATTCTTGACAAATAATGGCGCATATATATCATCAATCTCCACTGCCCATGTCTTATCTGATCTGCAATATGTTGGTTCCTCGCCTGTGTAGTAGTTCAAGGCCCCAGGAGGCCGTAGTTTACCTGAGGTATCAAGAAAATTGATTATGTAATTAAAAATTATTAGTAATTCAAGGCCTCCATGTAGACTGAAAAATCCGGTTAGGTTAAACTGTGTGTAGACTGAAAAAAAGGTCTACATCTATGTAGACTATATAATATGTCTACGAAACCATGAGGCAGTAATTTACTTGTGCCGTCAGGATTGGCAGGAGAATCCAGAAATTCTGAGTACTTTGATGTCCAGACTTGAGTAAACACAGCATCCAGGAAGCAAATTTTGTATGACCTAAACCATTCCGGGTGCTTTTTGTATCGGAGTCTTAAGAGATTAATTCCAGCATCCATGTGCTACATTAACAAAATTAGAGATTTCTGCACCAGAGAAATTTACTACATCAAAGGGAAGTCTGCATGTGAGAGAAGTCTACATACCGTGTCACTCAACCATTCCTTAGGAGTTAGTAGTGTGTAGTACCAAAAACTTGAGGAGCCACACACCTTCTGTCGCCATTTGCTGTCAATAATCAAATCAAATAAATAAAACACTGCCAAGTCTTTCATATAAAGGGAAGTTATATAAAGGTTGTATGACTTACGGGTCAAGTTTCAGCCAATCAATAAGAACAATGAACTTTTGGCCATCAACAACATCAAATGGGTTATATCCCTAGCCTCGCTTCGGCTTGTTAGGTATGATAACCTTTGCTGTGCTGTTTCCAGCAAAAGGAGATTGCTGAGTTGCCGCAAGCCTACGTTGCCTGTCACTCTTAGCACGGGCCACAATGCAAGCCGCTCTCAGTTTACTAACTTGTTTCAGTTTTCTCGCAGAGCCGTAATCAATGTGTGATTGTTCTTTGTCTAATATAACAACACTTACACCTCCATTCTCACTCTGCATTTGTTTTCAATAGAAAGAACACATTAATAACAGCTATTAATAAGAAAATGCATCCATTTAAAATATGGTACAAACCGGAAAAAAAAACAGTCAAATGCACACGTTTTTCAAACCAAACAGCTAATATTCCAAGGTTCCAAGGTTCCAATAAAAACAACATGCAAATGCAGACAAGTTATTTCTTTTTCACTGGTTTTGTGCCTCTTTTTGGAATGAGTGGTTTGGGAGAGGGTTTGGTACTAACCCCAGTGGCTTGGGCGCCTTTAGCTTTGGCTCTTGTTGTCATTCTGGTGGGTTGGGGTGTTGCTTCCTCAGCTTTGCTTTCTTCAGCTATGTCCTCCTCAGGTTTGTCTCCATCAGAGTTGTCTCCATTAGAATTGTTTGGCTCAGGTACATCAGCAGATGAACCAGCTTTGGTGTGGTCTTCCTTCCAGCCTTCGCGCACAATCTTCTCTACAGCTCCCATCTTCGCAGTAAGGCCCTCAATCATGCAGGAATGTGTCTTCAGAGTGTCCTCGCATCTGTGAAGCCCCTCAACCATATTATAGGTCAGGCCAGTTAGCCAATGACCTATTTATGCTTTCAAGGTATCCATATCTAGGCCAGGGGTCTCACGAGCCTTCTTGTGTGATTCTCCCTCAGACTCAGTGGGAAGAGTTGCGTGATTCTTTCTTCGCACCATCTAACCAGCCTCTGTCTTCATCAGATGGATCTCCACCTTCACATCTGTCAACAGTGATGTTCCGACAAGAGGCCAGTGACTTTGTTCCCACACCCAGTCTGAAGAAAACATTGCCTTCACTATGTTATCAGCCCTTTTATCTTCCAAATCATCATCCCAGAGAGGGAACATTTCAGAGTACTCCTTCACAGTAAAGTTGTTAGCCCTAGTCTGCAGAAAATAAGAATATTAAGTTAGTATAAAACCACTTAAAATCAACATAATACATACATAAACATACAAAACATACATGTTTCATAATGTTCTCCTTGATATTTCTCTTGCCTCTGCAACCTGAGAAGGCAAGTAGAGGTAGGGCCGGGAAAACTTCTATAGGTTCACCAAACCCAGCTGCAAATTCAGGGAGACAATTGTAGACCCAGACTTGAAGAACCTGAATGAAGCCTTCAATAGCATAAGTCATTTCCAACTTTGCAACCTTCACTGAGTCCATCAAGAATTTAAACGCAACTCTTCCCCAAGGGTAATCTTCAAAAGCACCTAGATCCATCACTAACCTAGCCAGGCTAGCTCGTGTGGCTGTCAAGGTTCTTGGTGCTTCGATGAAACCAACATAGATAGCTAAATACCTTAAACGTAATCGATCTTCTCGAGACCATGTTCCGCACTTCTGATACGCAGCAGTTAAATCATCAATACTTGGCCCCCGGTCGATATGCACTCCCAGCTGCTCCCAAAATGCTTTCATGTCATCTGTTACCTCAACCAACGGATTCTCGAGATTCTTCACATACTCACAGTTCAAGCCAGTTATCTCTTCAAATTCAAGCAGAGAAAACCTCAGTGGTTGAACACCTGCTAGACTCCACAATTCATACTTCTTCTTGCACTCGAGATGAAAACACAGTATATATTGCACTAGCCTCGAAGCCCATCCAAAATCCAATTCGTGGAACTTCAAGAACACTCCCAATCTCGAGTTTTTGAGCTCCTCCCATTCGTTTTCGTCGAGTGCATTTTTAAGAGCAGGAAAGAGCTTGCTGTCATCACTGTAGTAAGCAATGCTTTTAGACGGGACAGGTTCCTGCCCTAGAGTGTACAGCCTCGGTGGGAAATCAAGCTTGTCCATTTTGTAACCTGCACCAAAAAGACACAAACAAAGAATTATACAAGTGAAGTCTACAAATTCAAAACATCAGTCCACATGAGAAGTCTACAAACTCAAACATCATTGTACACGAGAAGCCTATAAATTCGAACATCAGTTTACACGAGATGTCTAGAAATTCAAATATCAGTCCACATAAGAAGTCTACAAATCCAAACATCAGTTCACATAAGAAGTCTACAAATCCAAACATCAGTCCACATAAGAAGTCTACAAATCCAAACATCAGTCTACACGAGATGTCTACAAATCCAAACATCAGTCTACAGGAGAAGTCTACAAATCCAAACATCAGTCTACATGAGAAGTCTACAAATCCAAACATCAGTCTACAAATCGAAACATCAATCTACACTAGAAGTCTACAAATCCAAACATCAGTCTACATGAGAAGTCTACAAATTCAAATCATCAGTCTACAAATTCAAATCATCAGTCTACAAATTCAAAATGAAGTAAACTGACGGGAAGTAGACTGACCGGAAGTAAACTGACCGGATAGGTATGAGAGATTACAGAGAGATGAAGTAGAAGCCGTGATACTTACCGGAAGCAGAGATTTTGACGAGAACCGCTCAGATCTGAAAAGAGAAAAAGGTAAAGGTGGTCACTTTTTATCGACGGAGAGGTAAAGCCGAGACATTAACATACCAGAGCGACGGAGCAGACAGAGACACGGAGCGGACAGCGACGGAGCGGACAGAGACGGAGCGGACAGAGACGGAGCGGACAGAGACGGAGCGGACGGGAAACGGCGTGGAACGAGTTCGCCGGAAATCACCTTGGAGAGAGATTGGGGAAAGATTAGGGTTTTTTTACCCGAAAATCTTGAGAAATTGAATTTATATGCTGGGTAACTTTTCTGGTTAGGTTAAAAAAGATTTGGTTTAACTCGATTAGGTTGAAATTATATTGGTTAAATCCAGTTAGGTTAAACTGTGTGTAGACTGAAAAAAAGGTCTACATCTATGTAGACTTTATAATATGTCTACGAACCCCTTAACCACAAATCTCAAACCGTAAATGTTTTATTTAATCATCAAATTATATTGGATAAATCCGGTTAGGTTAAACTGTGTGTAGACTGAAACAAAGGTCTACATCTATGTAGACTTTATAATATGTCTACGAACCCCTTAACCACAAATCTCAAACCGTAAATGTTTTATTTGATCATCAAATTATATTGGTTAAATCCGGTTAGGTTAAACTGTGTGTAGACTGAAAAAAAGGTCTACATCTATGTAGACTTTATAATATGTCTACGAACCCCTTAACCACAAATCTCAAACCGTAAATGTTTTATTTGATCATCAAATTATATTGGTTAAATCCGGTTAGGTTAAACTGTGTGTAGACTGAAAAAACGATCTACATCTATGTAGACTTTATAATATGTCTACGAACCCCTTAACCACAAATCTCAAACCGTAATGTTTGGATTTGATCATCAAATTATATTGGTTAAATCCGGTTAGGTTAAATTGTGTGTTTCTTAGAAAGTCTACAACAATTTTTATTTTTTTTTCCTTTTATTTTTTACAAAATTTAATATATGATTTACTAAATATGTTTAATTATTTTATTTTTAATTTATAAGTCATAATATATGATTTATTTATTTTTTATAAATATTTAGGAGTTTTTTTTAAACAACAATACGGATAGACTGAAAAAAAGTCTACTACTATGTAGACTATATAATATGTCTACGAAACCCTAAACCACAAATCTCAAACCCTAAATGTTTTGTTTGATCATCAAACAGTTTAAATTACTTTTTCAAATATCAAAATTATACAAAATGTAAACCACTAAACGTTAATAAGCAGATTTAAGTCAATAAAACCAAAAAATCAAAATCTAAAATCTAATCCTATGGAATCTACTACCAAAAGACATAAAATGTTATAACATATTATTTCTAACCCTTGAACATTGTTTAAGACATGGTTACCAAATTAGTATATGTTCCTTAAAAATGTTTAATTATATAAAATTTTATTTTTTACTTAATATTATCCATTATATTAATGATTAGTTAAAAATATTACAACAATTATTTTTATATATTTTTAAAATTAAATTATTAGATAAAATTATGGTGTAGACTACATAACATATCTACCGAATGAATAGACTTCGTACGAGGTCTACATATATGTAGACTTCTTTCTGTTACGTGTAGAATAACAAAGGATAGAAACGTAAAATACACTTCTGTTTTTTTGTTTGGTCATAAGGGTTAAATAGTACTTTTATCACCCTTGTAGGTTGGTTTTGCATTTGATTGAAATTGGATTACACTTATAGGTTTATATTGAAATTTTAGGTTGTTTTTAGCAAATCCCCCCAGATTTGATGTGACTTGGTGAGCTATAAAAATGAAAATGAAAATTATTCTTTTTTTCTTGGTTAAAAAAATTATTCTTATAAAATGAAAATCTTACTTGTGTAGAGAGTAGAATTGTAGTAAAATGTTCTAATATGGATTTTTTGGTGTCATCCTGAATATAAAAGTTCAGACCATACAAGAAATCAAAAACCGAAAACAAAATGAAGAAGAAAAATAAGCGAAGAAGAAAATGATAAGTTAAACTAATACCATTGTTTTGTCATTTCTGAAGTTTCAACCGTTATAAAACGAAGATTTAACAATTGACTTTTACCCAATTTAACAACCATTATAGTAAGATTCCTTCTCTTTCACCAAGAGTTACTTCCTATGTTTCAAAATATTACATATTTTAGGTTTTTCACATATATTAATAAAACTTATTAAATCTTAGCATTAAATATATATTTTTTATGATTTATTATTTCTTATAACTTTTAACTAATCAAAATTCAATAAATACAATTAATTTTCTTAAAGTTTTCAATTTGCCACAATTACCTATTAAAAATTACATTGAAAAGGTAAAAAATACATCTTTTTGAAACTTAATTTTTTTCTAAAACATGAATTATTTTGTAACAGAGGTAGTATGTTTTAAATTTTTTACATTTATTAAAAATATATAAAATTTTAGTTACCAATGCATCATTTTTCGTTGTTAAATATTTCTCATACTTTTTAACTAAAAAAATTGTTATAAACACTTTAAAGTTAACAAATTATATTAATTAATCTATTGAAAATGTAAAAAGATGTATCTTTTTGAACTAATTTTTTTTGTAATATATGGTTCTTTCCGGAACGGAATGAATATTTTTTTGTTGTATTAAATTCTGTGTTAAATCTCGTAATTTTTTTTTTCAATTACAAAAAAAAATTATAAGATTCAACGCTGAACCTATACAATAAAAATAAAGTTTCAAACAAAATGATAATAAATTTTAAAATATTATTTTATGATTTTTAAAGTTTTAAAACTAAATCATGATGATTTAGTGGTTTCTAGTGAATGAAAGGTAGAGAATTATTTTTATCTATTGTGAAATCGTTAGATTTAGATGTGGTAAGATGGTTTAGGTATCTAACTCTCACGTACAGTAACCACTTTTACGGTTTTATCTATCGTCAGTGTACCAATCCCCCTAGGATTATTTTGGGTCTCGGTCTGAAACACCCCAGATCTACCAAAAACGGATAACTTCAAACAAATTGAACCAAAAAAAAAAGTCTACCCGTAAGACTTGGAGTATGCTTCGTCAAGCAAGGCAAGAGGTTGAGTGGGCAGACAGTGTTTGGTTCAAGTATGAAACTCCTAAATTATCATTCATCACCAAGATTTCTATGTTAAATCGACTACCTACAATGGATCGAGCTGCAAAGTGGAGCAGTGGCATCGATACCTATTCTGTTTCGTTTAGCAATGCGATGGAGTAAAGGAGTCATATCCTCTTTGAGTGTGTGCTTATTCCTCTGTGATCCGGCAGAGGTTAACTCGAGGTATCTTAAAAGGCTATGTACAAATCGTTGGCTTACCATTTCAAGGTTTGTGGGATAACATTGGATCGTATACTAAAATTCTGCATCACTCTTTTCAATGCCCAATTCACATGGTATGGAGAGAACATAATCAACGTCGTCATGATGACGTACCCACCCCTGCTGCCACCACGGAGAAATTTATAGACAAGTCATAAGGAATCGATTAAATTCATACTCCCTCCGTTTTTTAATAATTGACGTTCTGGGGGAAATTTTTTGTTCCAAATTATTTGACGTTTTCAATTTTCTATGTAAAATTTATTAGTAATTAATGTTAGATGACCAATGATATTATACCTTCTATTTTATTATTGGTTGAATTGTGATTAGGTAAACAATTAATGATGTTTTTGTTTGGAAAATGATAAAAAATTAAATGTTTCTTAATCTATGTGCATAATCCTAGAACGTCAAATATAAAAAAACGGAGGGAGTAGTTTTTACCGAGATGCTCTCTTGTTTTGGTTTGGATCTAGATTAAATATATAATTTTTCATAGGAGTTGGTTGTAAGTTTTTTATTACAGAAGCACTTGATGTGACCTCCAATGAATAATTTATTCATTAAAAAAATGACAAATTATAGTTGACCAAAAGAACAGATGACAACAAAAAGGAAACCATTGATTCGTGTAATATGAAATCTTCCAAGCGTTCACATAACAAACAAAATAATTAAATAAGTTAATTAATGAAATCGAACAATAATCTAACTCAAAAATATTAAACAATAAACTCGATCGAAAATAAGTTAAAAAAAACAGAGTTGGCACGAATATTCGGGTTCTTAAGACAACTTATGCATCTCTATCTTCGTCAGAAGGAAACTTCCCCGTATTTATTATAAATTGCTTCGCTGAGAGGATTTCTATTCAGAGAAATTAATCTGAGCAGTCAAGAAAAAAAGAAGAATAGAAGAGAAGCTGAGAAAATGAGTCGTCGTTTAGAAGGACCAAATCTATTTCTCCTTCTTATTCTGGGTTTGGTTCTGAACAGCTTAGTGCTGTTCTGTCATGGTGGCAGAACAAGTCGTTATGTCAGAAGGTTAGAGGCAGCGGTTGATATGCCACTCGATAGTGATGTATTTCGTGTTCCTCCTGGTTACAATGCACCTCAACAGGTACCTATACACCTTTTCTTTCTATAATCAACAACCTTTTCTGAGCTTTGTTCATTTTTATGTAGAATAGGAGTTCTGTTCATTTTATACATTATAATGATTCATTTAAGCAAAGAAAACTATAATTTATGTAGAGGCTATAGATAGTTTATGGGCTATAACTAATTTAATATTTTTCTTGATAACAAACGGGAAGTCAGTCTTTATATTGAATACTAAATCTTAATAACTTTTTATGTTCAAAACCAATGTTTTATAGAACCGGTTATGAATATTAAAAGTGTAACTTTTTGTCCTTTTAATCATGTTTCAATGGCGGATAAAGCTAGACCTTGGATTGTTCTGATTTATTATAGAAAGTCTATAAAGATGCAAACTTTTCCTTTATTCCTTTTTAAACAATTGATCTAAATTGGGTTTTCCACAAAAAAAAAAGGTGCATATAACGCAAGGGGATGTAGAAGGGAAGGCAGTGATAGTGTCTTGGGTGACACAAGAAGCACCAGGATCTAACACAGTTCTGTATTGGAAAGAGAACAGCTCCAAAAAGCTCAAGGCCTATGGCAAATCCAATACGTACAAGTTCTACAACTATACCTCTGGTCACATCCATCATTGCACCATCAGAAACTTGGAGGTCCATCATTTTTAAAAAATAAAAATAAAAAAAAATCATCATTACTACAATCTTTGCTATTGTCGTTGAATCTTATTTTGTGGTTGTCTTCATGCAGTATGACACCAAGTACTACTATGTGGTAGGTGTGGGACAAACGGAGCGTGAGTTCTATTTCTTCACTCCTCCTGAAGTCGGTCCTGACGTGCCCTACACGTTTGGTCTAATTGGTGATTGTCCTTGCAACATATTCATGTTCTTTTACCAAAAAAAATCAATGATTAGCTTCCCATTGAGTTACAAATTGTTGTTACTTGCAGGGGATCTTGGGCAGAGTTTTGACTCAAACATAACTTTAACACATTATGAGAATAACCCAACGAAAGGGCAAGCAGTTTTATTTGTTGGAGATTTCTCATACGCTGACCAGTACCCGAACCACGACAACAATAGATGGGACACTTGGGGAAGATTTGTTGAAAGAAGCACAGCTTATCAACCCTGGATTTGGACCGTAGGAAACCATGAACTTGATTTTGCGCCCGAGCTTGTAAGGCTTCTTCCTTCTTCTACCTTTTTATTTGGCTTTAGGCTTAAAAACGCTACAACACAAAGAGACACAAGAGCGTGTAGTTAGACTAGCATTACATAGATTAGACTGAGACTGAGATAGATTGTTTTTACGCGCTTTGCAGGGAGAAACCAAACCATTTAAGCCATTCTTGCATAGGTACCGTACTCCTTACCGATCTTCAGGCAGCACAGAACCATTCTGGTACTCAATAAAGAGAGGACCGGCTTACATAATTGTGCTAGCTTCATACTCAGCATATGGTAAAGTCATCTTAATCCTTTAGGTGCGATATTAGACTAAGACATAAGAGTATTCTAATGTTCCATTTTTTTCTTGGACAGGTAAGTACACGCCGCAGTTCAAATGGCTAGAAAAGGAGTTCCCAAAGGTTAACAGATCAGAAACTCCATGGTTGATCGTTTTGATTCATTCACCGTGGTACAACAGCTATGATTACCATTACATGGAAGGCGAAACCATGAGAGTGATGTATGAGCCGTGGTTCGTCAAGAACAAAGTAGATGTTGTTTTTGCAGGTCACGTCCATGCCTATGAAAGAACTGTAAGATATCAATAACTTTTTGAGCTCATCATGTCTCTTTTAATTATTGATTCTGACAACTCTGAGCTATTGTGAAACCAGGAACGTGTATCAAACATTGCGTACAACGTGGTTAATGGAATTTGCACTCCAATTAAAGATAAATCTGCTCCAGTCTACATCACCATTGGTGATGGAGGCAATCTTGAAGGACTGGCAACCAAGTAAGCTAAAAATTCAAACACTCTGATCATTGCAACTGATTTTTTTTGTTAGATTCAGGTGATGAGTTTGAAAATGTGTGATATGGTTTCTGCAGAATGACTGAACCTCAGCCTAAGTACTCTGCCTTTAGAGAAGCGAGCTTCGGACACGCGGTAATATCTATTAAGAACAGAACTCACGCGTACTATGGTTGGCACAGGAACCAGGATGGCTATGCGGTGAAGGGTGACACCATGTGGTTCTATAATAGATTTTGGCATCCCATTGATGATTCTCCTACTGATGATTCTTGAGAACCTTAGAAATTTCTTTGTGTACATCACTTTGATTGTGCATGTCCTTGTTCTTAAGATCAAAATCAATCAAATAAAGGTGTCGTATAAGATTGTGCAGATGATCAGATCACGAGCCGGTTCTAGACATCTAAAACCAGGAACAAATGCAGAAGCTACAGATTTATTGTATTTGTACTTGTTTCGATGTATCTATTCTGGTTTGGAGAGCGTGACTCAAGTTTGATTATAATCTTACACGGTTATACTTATCTCTTTCAGTTCACTATTATCTACTATAAATAATAATTTACTCAAGTTATCTCCATCGTCTTATCTCTGTGAGTTAAGTCTTAAGAAATATGTTTACTGTTGACTCTGGAGGTAATTCTTTGTGCTCAAAAGTAATGTTACAGTTGATTAGCAGGAACCAAAGTGTCTCTATTGGCTCAACGAAACATTGGCTTTTGTAGGACTTGTTTCATTATATGATAACCTTAATACTTTTACACCCTAGTTTCCACACCTAACGGCGGTTAGGATGTGTTCTGATCCATGAAGAGGGGATGGGATAACCTTAATCTTGAATTCTATCTTAGGACTTTGCTAGTTATGTGAAAGATCAAACATTTATCATCTTTAAAGCTATATTCCAGCTTTGAATCTTGTGTTATTAGTTTGTCTTGCTCTCTATTATGATTAATCTTAGACTTATCATGTGTTTAAGGTTCGTCATGATGATTAGTGAGTATAATCCCTTTGAATTCATGATTAGGTAGATTTAGGGTGCTTAGTGAAGAGTTAAGGTATTTAATGTCAGATTTTCTTGTGTCAATGCTTGTTGAGTGTTTTTAATAGATTAGACTTGATCACTCTCAATCTAGATTCTAAGCTATTTCTTTCTCCAAAAGTGTTTATTGAAATGCTTGAACCAATTCACTATTATCTTTAACATGATTAACCAATGGAAACTAATGTTTGGATTGCTAGATGGTTAGTAGACTTATTACAAATGCATCTTGGATTGTGTTAGGCCAATAAAAAATAATGTTTAATGCTTAATTACATAGAGATTATTAATCAGTTTCACTTTGGTTCATATATTTCAAATTCTTTCATTTATTGTTGTACACAAGACATAATGTGCTACTATGTACACACACATAATGTACCATGATGTACAATGTTTAATGTATACACAAGTTCGCTATCGTACACAGTACAAGCCATGTGCATAATGTGCCACTATGTACACATCTATTCCCTACAACCAAAACTCAAAACTACATATCTCTAGATCGTTTTAACATCTACCAGCGAATGGAGTACACAATTTCAAGTTTTGGTGCAATTTTTAAAGGTTAGGCAAGCCATATTTGGAAATTTTGGGGTCAAAACCGAAGAAAAACAGTTACGAGGAACCATATGTGAAAATAAAGAAAATGACTATTTTGATTTCCGACACTGAGATCAGTCGATCTCTTGTAAGATCTTGCAACTCCAATCTCGAGCACGACGAGCACATCGCGAGGATTGCGTCAATATGACCATGTTGCGATGGAGGGGAGGAGGTCAGTGCGATGAGTTAGATGAGTTACAGAGCACACAACGAAGGAGAAAGCTTGGTAGAGGTGATTTCACGATGAATGAGAAAAACAGAGACCAGCGGCGGTCGGCGGTAGTGTCGTTGCAGTAGAGGAGAGGCTCGAAGACGAGGACGATGTTGTAACCCATGGATCTCGGGTACCCATCCATCAAATAATTGACCGTCGAGATAACATTCACCCTCTTGCATGGGTACTGTCCGTCGAAAATAATATTTCGGCAGCAAATCATCATGTTTCTCTACTTCTACGCTTCTGCGATTTCAGTTACTACAATGGTTAGAGTTGTTTTGTAAATCCTTTGTCCCTCCAAAAAATCATAAAAGGTAAAATTCATTGTCAACTCTCTTTTTTCCCAAGCATTTGCGCCGATATGTCATCTTCAAACAACCGTCTCCGTTGTCATATCCATTTTGTCTCCGGCTGATAACTATGTTTATTTTTTCTTGGAAATTTTTATCTTGGGAATCGTGTCAAGAAAAAAATTTGTGTTGGAAATAAAACATAAAAACATCTTACTGCTCAGAAAAAAAACAACTTGTTGTTTTCTTGTTCTATGCTTTTAAACAAATTCAAAATTCAAATTGTTCGAGCCGAGAAAAAAACAAACATCAATTCACTGCTTAGTTTCACTTAGTTGAAGGCAAGAAGGTCAAAACCACTGAAAAACTATATTGACAACACTCAACAGTCTAAGCTCTCAAATCATCCCATTGGGTTATTGTTATAAGGTTCGTTTTGATTTTACCTTTCTTTATTTTATGTAAGAATAACTTTGTGATACACTTATATGAAATGAGTCTCTAGTTAAACAAGGTCTTTATATACAGATAAACTTCTTTGGTATAACATGAGAGTTGCGTTTCTTCCTTTGGATGGGGAAGATGGTAAAAAATTTGCAATAGTATCTGGAGTATTGGGGGAGTTAATGATGTATAGAAGCTGTTACAAGGGATGGACTAAAATCGAGGGTTGGTTTGAGATATGGTTTCATTCAATGCAAGTTTTATGTTGTTGATATGAGCAGACAAGGACATGTTTTTCTTATCGAAAACTCGTAGGAAATTACTGAGATCCAAGCAGTCACATTGTCTCACGAGACTTTTGATGAGAGAGAGACTGGTTGTCTCAGGAGATGAACTCTTGCTGGTGCAGAGATTAACTCTAGGAATGTATTGTAATAAATATAAGCATTCATGGTTTAGATTGTTTAGGCTTGAAGAAGATGACCAGACGAGATGGGTTCGCATTAATGACATAAAGGACCGAGTGTGTTTCTTGGTTGTGATTGGAATCTCTGCTGCTCGGCGAAAGAGCTTATGGGTATGAAAAGAAACTCCACTGTCTCTAATGAACCGAAGTACCGCCATGAGAGAATGTTTGTGTTTGAATTAAAAACCATGAAGACGAGTAATGATTTTACCGAATTCATGCAGATGCTATATGTTCTGCGAAAATCGAGAGTCTTGGTTGTCCTGCGGAGTTCTGAAGCACCGTATCCAGCAAACAGCTTCTATGACTCATCAAGTGAACCCTCCAATGAAAATGCAAAGTAGATGTGATTGCTCAAATGTGACATCGATGCGGTGAAGGGTGACACCATGTGGTTATATAATAGATTTTGGCATCCCATTGATGATTCTCTTACTGATGATTCTTGAGAACCTTAGAATTTTCTTTGTGTACATCACTTTGATTGTGGATGTCCTTGTTCTTAAGATCAAAATCAATCAAACAAAGGTGTCGTATAAGATTGTGTAGATGATCGGCTCACGAGCTGCTTCTAGACATCTAAAACCAGGAACAAATGCAAAAGCTACAAATTTATTGTTTTTGTACTTGTTTCGATGTATCTATTATGGTTTGGAGAGCGTGACTCAAGTTTGATTATAATCTTATACGATTCTACTTATCTCCTTCAGCTCACTATTATCTACTATAAATAATAATTTACTCAAGTTATCTCTATCGTCTTATCTCTGTGAGTTAAGTCTTAAGAAATATGTTTACTGTTGACTCTGGAGGTAATTCTTTGTGCTCAAAAGTAATGTTACAGTTGATTAGCAGGAACCAAGGTGCTCTATTGGCTCAACGAAACATTGGCTTTTGTAGGACTTTTTTCATTATATGATAACCTTAATATTTTTACACCCTAGTTTCCACACCTACCGACGGTTAGGATGTGTTCTGATCCATGAAGAGGCGATGGGATAACCTTAATCTTGTATTCTATCTTAGGACTTTGCTATTTATGTGAAAGATCAAACATTTATCATCTTTAAAGCTATATTTCATCTTTGAATCTTGTGTTATTAGTTTGTCTTGCTCTTATTATGATTTATCTTAGACTTATCATGTGTTTCTTCATGATGATTAGTGATTATAATCCCTTTGAATCCATGGTTAGGTAGATTTAGGGTGCTTAGTGAAGAGTTAAGTTATTTAATGTCAGGTTTTCTTGTGTCAATTCTTGTTGAATGTTTTTAATGGTAGGTTAGACTTGAACATTCTCAATCTAGATTCTAAGCTATTTCTTTCTCCCAATGTGTTTGTTGAAATGCTTATACCAATTCAATATTATCTTTAGCATGGTTAACAATGGAAGTTGATGTTTGAAATGCTAGATGGTTAGTAGACTTATTTTAAATGCATGTTGAATTGTGTTAGGCCAATAAAAATTGATGTTTAATACTTGATTACATAGAGATTATTAATGAGTTAATCTAGCTAACTGTTCTAGACCTATGAAATTTGTTGATTTATATATTTATTGTTTCACTTTGGTTCATATATTTTATATTGTTCCATTTATTATTGTACACAACACATAATGCGCTAATATGTACACACATAATGTGCCATGATGTGCATTGTCATTGTATCCATGTGTACACAAGTTCACTATTGTGCACAGTACAAGTCATGTGCATAATGTGACACTATGTACACATCTATTTCCTATAACCAAAATCCAAAACTACATATCTCTGGGTCGTTCTTAACATCTACTAGAGACTGGGGTACACAATTTCAAGTTTTGGTGCAATTTTGAAAGATTATGCATGCCATATTTGGAAATTTCGGGGTCAGAACCGAAGAAAAACAGTTACGAGGAACCATATGTGAAAATAAGGAAAATGACTATTTTGATCTCAGACACTGAGATCAGTCGACCTCTAGTAGAACATATAGGAAGAACAAAAGGACCTAAAGTAGTGATGTTGGCCTTAAGCGCTTCTCCAGCAATAGCCATAAGATCTTTCGACAAAGAAACACATGTCTGCCCATTATCGTCCTGTTCTTGGTAAACACAGTTGAAAGCCTTCTCATGAGCTCCTTTATGAGTCCTAACCGTATGAACCATCATGTACTTGGACCGTCTACGATCACTAGCCTTGTTTGAAACCAAAACAGCTGTTCCACCGACCCGAAACAAGCAGTTTAGGATTAACATCGCCTTCTTGTTCCCAAAATACCAGTTATGAGTAATGTTCTCTGTACCAACCACAACATCATACGTGTTCCTATGAACTTGCAACATATCTTTAGCTAAGTCAATAGAGATAACACCAGCACTACATCCCATCCCACCAAGATTGAAACTTTTGACGTTCCCTCTAAGCTTATACTTGTTAACAATCATGGCGGATAACGAAGGAGTCGGGTTAAACAAGCTGCAGTTTACGACCAGTACACCAATATCCCTAGGGTTAATCTTGGTGTTTTCGAAGAGTTTGTCGAGACAGCCAAACATTACCTGCTCTGATTCCTCACGCGCCGCTAACATCGTGGTACGTGGAGGGATGCAATGTAAACCCTCAGGGAGATAAGTCTCTTCTCCTAAACCTGATCTCTCAAGAATCTTCCTCTGAAACTCGAGAGAAGACTCGTTGAAATCTTCAATGAGCTTAGAATGATCCATGAACTTCTTGTATGGGACTTGAAGACTCTCCGGAGGGAGATAACAAGAGTAGTCAACGAGGTAGACGGATCTGGGTCGGGTCATGATGAAGAAGGTGGAGCCAAAGATGGCTAAAGCCGAGAGGAGGATAAAGGAGATGAGATTGTATTGGAGATGAAACCAAAGCTGGTGAAAGTCGTCTGGTGTTAAACGTGAGATCTCTGAGATCACGACAGCCATTAGCGGAACCACACAGATCTTGAAGAGATGTGTAATGAGGTAATGGTAACCTAGCTTGACGTATTTCATGTTCATGCTCTGTAAGAAATTTGGAAGCTTTCGAGACTCATTCTCGTTCTGGATCTGTACTGATCCGCCATTGACGGGCTCTGCAGCTTCCATGGCCGACCGTTTCACAACGGAGTCTCCAACAAAAGTGGAAACAAAAACGTTAGCTTTCGTTGATCGTGTACGAGTGTGTGCGAATATATATATAAAAGGTTGTTCTCTTGAAATGAGCAAATGGGTTTAGTGAAAAGACGCCATTGATGAACACGTTTATGGAGAAAAGAAGAAAACAATTGATCTGCCAAGAACTCGTGTTATGATGTAGAGAGAGAGAGAGAGAGAACTTTTTGATTATATTTTGTTTCTTAGCTGTTCTTGTGTTTGTGTGCGAGTGTGTAAACATATATACTACTCCCTCCGTTTTTTTATAATTGATGTTCTATGAGAAATTTTTTGTTCTAAATTATTTGACGTTTTCAATTTTCTATGTAAAATTTATTAGTAATTAATGTTAAGTGACCAATAATATTATAGCTTCTGTTTTGCTATTGGTTGAATTGTGGTTAGGTAAACAATTAATGATGTTTTTGTTTAGAAAATGATAAAAAATTAAATGTTTCTTAATATGTGTGCATAATCCTAGAACGTCAAATATAAAAAAACGGAGGGAGTATAAGCTAAAATAGGTCTTGTGGACAAGTTGCAATAACAATATGGTTAAAGGGCAAATGTGTGATTGCAATGAAGGATAGAGATGATACTGCATTTAGTTTGAGGGTCGAAGTAGAAACTGGGAAACGTTATTAAATTTGACAACTCGACACAACCTTTAGGGTATCAAAAAGAATTATTTATGTTCCATTTTATTATGCATGTAGTCATGTATGGACTGCAGTTCTATAGACTATAGTGGGTCTTAGGACTTGTTTCGATGTTGTGTTCTTTCTTTCTTTGTAACATATTTCATTTCATATGCCCAATGGATTAACTGGTACAACCAGATCAGCATTAGAACATTTTACATATTCAAACCCATATGAAGCCCAGACCTAAAGATAATGCATGCCAAACACGTGTGTCCCAACGTGGCTCCATTCTGAACTTTC
Source organism: Moricandia moricandioides (assembly GCA_905132885.1). Taxonomy (NCBI): domain Eukaryota; kingdom Viridiplantae; phylum Streptophyta; class Magnoliopsida; order Brassicales; family Brassicaceae; genus Moricandia; species Moricandia moricandioides. The sequence goes on from CAJHQQ010001314.1 coordinate 22,453, forward strand.
TGGAACCGAAGAGAGACTTCGATCTCATCGCGAAAATCTGGCCGGAATGAAATTGCTAACCCCATCTCTGGCTTGCTTGAATCTGCATGTATGTTCCTCGTTCTTCAACCGCTGTCAATCCATGTGATTTACTTTTCAATTCGCTAAATGTGAAAATCAGGAAGAAATTTCAATTGGAAACCGTCGCTCTGCCTCGCCAGAAAACTTGCCTAAAGGAAGCTCCAACCAATCTGACTTTGCTCGAGTCGCCACTGCCTCATCAAAATCTCAGTTCTTAAAACTTCAAGGAAACTTCACTTGATTTTCTAAGAAGTGAAGATTGATTCCCATCTGAAAAAAATGAGCTTAACTAGCAAAGAGAAGAGTATAACCTCAGAGATCAAACAGTATAGAAATAAAACAAGAGAATGAGAAACGAAATTATTGAATCAACCAAACCCAAGAGAAAAGATAAAAAGATGAAGTTTTGCCCAAATTTGATTGAAGATACACTGCAAAATCACCCAAGTGAAGGATAAATCTCCTAAGCGAAAAATTTGATTTGATCTAAGATCGAAGTATCTATAACAAAAACAAAATATTCTTCTCTTCCCCCTCTGAAAGATGTAAGTAAGGTAAGAGGGGAATACGAGAGAATTTGTGTGCTTTCTAAACAATTTGTATTTTCTTAGGTACGAAATTAATTTTAGATGGAATTTTATTGGATCAACGTTTTCAGAGGATTTTATTTTTTTCTCACATACTCCCTCCTTTTCATTATAAGTGTCACTTTAAGTTTTTCCGTTTCATTATAAGTGTCACTTTAAGTTTTTGCACACGGATTAAGAAAACAATTAATTTTGCATATTTTCTATATAAAAAACACAATTACTTATACACCTAACCATATTTCAACCAATAGAAAAATAAACTGCAGCATAAAATTAATAAATTTTGCATCAAAAGTCGAAAACGACACTTATTTTATAAGAAAAAATTTCTCTAAAACGACACTTAATATGAAACGGAGGGAGTATCTTTTTATTATATCTAGAATTTATAAATTTTATATGAAATCTAAGCTTATTAGATTAGTCAATTATATATTTTCTTCCAAATTCCAGCTTATTTGAAAATATAGATTGTGTCAATAAAATCCATCGAATAGTATTTGGTGAGATTTGAATGATATTTTTATAGTGAAAAATAATAAATTAAAATATGACCTCCTATGATGATAATTGAAATTTTTTTAAAAGATAAAAATAATTTCCTTCACATTTTAAAAAAGATAATCAAATAAATTGAAATGAAATAAAGATTATTTGAAATTAAATATTTAAAAATATTTTCTATATTTTATATCTTTCATAAAATGATAATAATATCAAATTATACTAATTAAAAAGTAAAATTATTATTCCAAATAAATATTTAAAATTTAAAAATGTTTTTTTTTCAAATACAATGAAATTTATTCAAAACCCCATAAAGTTTGTAACAAATTTATTTCGGATTTACTCAAATCTAGGATTTAGTCAAGTTTTGAATTCTCTAATATTCTTGATTCAATAAGTCCCCCATAATTTTATGTATGTTTTTAGAGCAAAAGGCTATTTTATTAGTCAAATTTGAGGTGGTCTAGACATTCAGACTGGAATAGAACAACCAACAAAGATTAAAGAGCGGTAAAAAGTGTGAGCTCTCCTAGCCAAGCCATCTGCCGTCCTATTATACTCTCTAGGCATGTAGAAAATCTTGGAATCTTCTTTGAAGCACCGTTACTTCACCTAACTATGTCGAAAAACTCGGCCATCCTGTTGATTCTTGAATCATCGAGATGATATCCTTGCAGTTTGTACCAAAGGTCCGACAAGTCATATGTTGGAGCATGCATTCCATTGCTGAAATTAAAGCCTGTAACTGTGAGTGCAAAGATATACAATTTTCCTTGTTCCTCAACACTAAGAATTGTTCGTTTTGTGAACCATCCATCCATACCCAAAAATCCACTAAATTGTGCTTCGGAATTCCAAAATCCATCAACCAAACAAATGTTTTGCAAGCTTAGGGCTTGTGTATTCCTTGTTTGGTGTATCATGGGAGAATCCTTAGATGATTTTGAGTTTGCCTCAAACCAAGCATGACATTCCCCTTCCGCATGTCTAGTTAACTCCAGCGGGTCACAAGTAATTCTTCGAAACAGTTTGTCGTTGCGAGCTTTCCATATGAACCATTCAGTCCATGGATAGAGGTCTTTATCAAGCTCCGGATCTTCAATCTCATTCTTCCACCAGAATAAATCATCCAAGTTTAAATATACGCTCGTCGTTTTGAAAATCTTAGGACATGATGGTGTCGAGGCATATGCTCATGCTTGCAAGGAAGGAGGACATGATGGTGTCGAGGCATATGTTCATGCTTGCAAGGAAGGAGGACATTCAAATTTAGTGTGATTGACTGATTCATCAGGTTCGACACATCTAGGGCCGTGATTATCACAATGCATATGACGTCTTGTTAGATTTCATGTAAAAGCTACATAACTAGACACCAACTGCCATATAAGATGGCAGAATTTTGGGGGAGTATTGATTTTCCAATCTTATGCTTTTAGCTTAGTAGTACTCAGGTCAGAGACCATACTTCTTATTCGTGGTATAGAATGTTCATTTCTACTCAGTAGCCAGATTTAATCGTATACATTACATTCTTTGTGTAACTCCATTTGTACATATCATCTCTATTACATTGACTTATGGTCAGGCTCCAAATGCGATGTATGTCTTGTGGAACCATAATGTTTTCCAGCATTTCGACATTCCACACTTTTGGCTGTCCATGAATTAATTTGTTCACCATAATACGTGGATCAACCGTAAGGTTATTTGGTAGGGCTGATCGAGCAGGTGTTGAGGGGATCCAAGGATCTTCCCATACACGCAAAGGCGAGCTTTGTCGATAATACCTTCCACATCACTCTCGCAAGGAGCAAATTTGGAAATTGAAGTAATCTCCACAGTCATGTCGCCAATAAAGCCAGATTAAATTCGTGAATCAATATGAATTCAATACCTCCTTCATTCTTTGGACTACAAAATTTTCCCCATTTTCCCCAATGCATCCCTCTCTTTGGTGGATTGGAAATCCACCAGAATCTCGCAATAACGCTTGCTAAGTTTTCACAAATCTCCAGGAGGAGAAGAAAAATAGACAACATATGTTGGCAATGTTAAAAAATGGCCTTTATCAGAATCTCCTTCCCACAACGTGTAAGCCACCGACATGACCATTAATTGATTCTATGATCTACTCTATCCTTAAGGAAGGCAAACAACGTCATTTAGATCAACTTATATCCTATGAAATACCCAAATAGGTTCCCATTCTTCCTTCATTATCAATCGCCAAAGTGGCTTTGATCTCTTGTTTGACACTTCCTGGTGTTGAAATGAAGAGGGAATGACCGAAGGAAGCAAGCGATTAAGGCTTGAAGGCAAGTAAAAGAAAAAAATGCTCCAGAGACTTAAAATGGAAGTTGGTTCATACAGACTTGATCCACAAGTAACCAAGTTGACCTAACTTACCTTGCAAGACAAGAAATGAGTGAGAAGGTTAATGGACGTTGCTAAGCTCCAACAACCTTAGGATACCTAATTTGAATTCAAAAGGAAGAATCTTGTTTGAATTAGGCAGAGAAAAGTCACATGGGTGCATAAGAAGTTGTAGCAGACATGTCACTATCACCATGGAAACCACACCCTGTCTCATGCCCCTTTCTCCTCATCTAGACGTGCCTCCCCTTTGGCCTCTTCTCATTCCCTACAAAATTATTTATTTATATTTCCTTGTTTTAGTAATTGTTTAATGTTGCTCATTGTCTATTTAAAGGCAGTTTCACCTCTTGTAACTCTTACCAGAATCAATAAACAAGTTTCTCTTTCTAATTTCGTGTGCTCTCTCTCCCTTTATTGTGTCTAAACAATATTCACAATGTAAAGAGTTAAGTATTATGGTTTAGAGGCTGCCTTAGTTTTTTCTCTCTTAAGGCAGCCTAATACGTGTCAAACTCACTATAAACTCTTCTTTATCTATTGTCTTAAAACTCTAGCTTGCGGATTCTAAATCCCATTCATCTAAGTACACAAACTCTAAGTGTTGTGTTACTTCTAAAGGATTAGATTCACACTAGAGAGTTTCTGCTTCATATAATTAGTTTACTGTCTAGGAATTCTTGGTTATATAGTAAGTTGTGTATGAGGATTCAAACAAAAGTTGGTTGTCTCTTCCTTTGAATGGTGAGTTCATGTTGTATGGTTGTAGGGATTTAGTCACAAGTTCAATAGATATCTATACATGAAATAAACGCTTATGAATTCCAAACACCTGGAACCCTTTTCCCGAATAATAGCAAAGACTTCTTGAAGTTAATACATTATTCTGATGCTTTTCCATACACCTTCACGGCTTTGACTACTTCATCACATTCACGTGGCTCCACCTTACAAAAGAAAAAGCTATCATCAGCAAATAACATGTGAGACACCAGAGTACAAGCGCGAGATACATGCATTTTCATTATCTTTCCCCGACTCTTTGCATGATTTAGAAAGCTAACGAGCACTTCCGTGCATATGATGAAAATGAAAGGAGACAAAAGATCTCCTTGACGTAGACCCCTCCTTGGGACAATATTTCCTCTTGGTTGGCCATCACTAGGACCTGATATCTAACAGAATATACACAGCGCATGATCCAGCTTATCCATGTTTCAGAAAACTCCATTTTCTCAGGACCCTCTCCATAAAGATCCATTCCATTTGGTCGTAAGATTTACTCATGTCGTTTTTATTGCCATCCGCTTATGTCTTCCACCAGGTTTCGTTCTCAACGTATTAAAAATTTCTTGAGCTATCATTATATTATCCATTATATGTATTCCCGCAACAAAGGCTAAATGGGTTTCATATATTCTCTTTGGTAGAATTTTCTTCAGTCTTTGGCATAAGACCTTTGAGATAATCTTGTAGCTCACATTACATAAGGTGATCAATGAAATTGGACCATATCAGATGGCCTGTCTATTTTTGGAATAAGAAAAATGTTAGTATCATTTAGACCTGGAGCGACAATACCTTCAAATAGGAACTCGTTGACCATATGAGTCAAATCCCCTTTTACAATGTCTCAAAACTTCTGATAGAAGAGCGTGTTCATACCATCAGGCCCCAGAACCTTCTCTGGATGCATTGAAAAGAGTGAAAGTTTGATTTCACATTCTGTAACTAGAGCAGTCAGCTCTTGGTTCATCACATTTGTGATTGTCGTCGAAATATTCGCCAATTCTTCGTCCAATGCTGATGGGTTATATGTCTCAAAGAGAGAACGAAAGTAGCTAGTAGCTATGGCTACCAAACCCTCTTTGTCTTCCGGAATATTTCCTTGTGTGTATGTCAATCTTGTTACTCTATTATTTGCACGCCTTTGTTTTGTCAGATTATGGAAGAATTTCAAGTTCATATCACCCCCTCTTAACCAAAGCACTCTACTCTTTTGCTTTCAGAAAATTTTTGCCAGCTTAAGAGCATCGGATAGTTCTTTTAGCGCTACAGTCAACTCCTCGGTGGACACGTTGTCATCCGCATACATAGCTTCTACCTTTTCTTTTAGGTCCTCTACCCGCTTCTCTGAGTTCACATCATTTTGTCTTCTCCATTGATTCAGAGCTTTCATTCAACTAGAAATATGTGCAGTGATGTTTGCATCCGTTGGAATATCAGAATTCCATCCGTTTTGAATGACTTGTCGTATTTCATCACTATCCAGCCCTTTTTTATCAATTTTTTTTCTTGAAACGATTTTGAAAGGATATTTGCTAGGACTGAACAATGGTCCAAGCCTCGAAGATGAAGGTAATTAACAGAAGAGTAGGGGAACTTTCATGTCAGTTTTCATTCCTTAATGCACGGTCTAGGCAGCATCTTACAGTATTTGTTCCTCTTTTACCAGCCCACAACAACTGATGTTTCGCCCCTGTTTTTTCGTATGGCTTTGGACGCCAATCTCTCTCACTGCTATTACGTTCCTCTCTCGAAAAGAAAGATGACCGATGAATACGGCTCCGTGATGGCTCATATGAGACCCTATCCTCGACACTTAGTCTCTCCTTTCCCAATTGCCTTGTATGTGGGTCATAAGGGGTCAATGAACCTAACCGTTTCTGTTATGAGTCGATATCAAGTGTTGTATACTTAAAATCCAACTTTTGGACCTATAAATATAGCGTGTTATAATTGTATCTTACTGAACTGTATACAATTTATTTAACCTTATCAAACCTACTTGGAGATGTAGCTAGAGAGGTGTGGCGAGGGTTTTGGAAATTATAACAAAATGTTACAGGAACCCTTTTCCATATCGTTATTTAGAGTTCAGTTTATTATCAGACGCAATTTCCCTAAATACAATATCGAGGTTTAAATCAATAAGAAAGTATTATCAACTTGTCAAGAATAGAAGTTTCTACCAAAAATAACCAGAAAAAAATTCAACATAAAAAACTTTCCAACTTGTTGGCCGAAGAAATTATATAACCGTGTGGCTTGAGTTATGCGAAAAATTGGAGGCAACATAAGACAAATAGATGACTAAGAGCAAAAGAAAAAGGAAGAAGCTAAAAGCTTGTTTGTTTCAAAAGGTCAAAAGAGCCAATGGCATCATCTCACTTTAACTGCCTCAACTTCGTAGACCAGCCATGAATTCTTAGGCACATCTTCCTTGTTCAATCCTTCCTCTGAGTATCTGTTTATATCACATCCAGAAGCAAGAGAAACAAAAACAGGTTAGTTATAGTAAATATTATATGCTGAAAATGAATCATCTAAAAGACATAATAATCAACTGAGATACCCAAGAGATGGTGGAATTATGAGTCTTCTCTTATCACCAGCTCGCATCCCTGAGAACAAGAGATTCATCCATTTCTTTTAACATTTCATGAATTTCAGTTGAAATAACCTACTACATAATACAATACCTTCAACACCATTGCTGAGACCTTTTATGACCTTTTCTCCACCTGCAAGCAAACATTATACTAATTGTCAAAGGGAAAAAAAAGTAAAACAGAGCTTATTGTGTGTTTAGGATGGGAGAAACAACAATGACAATATCAAAGATATTTTTACCTAAGCGAAATCTTAGTGGAGCTGCTTCCAAGTTTGATTCAAACACTTTCCCAGTGTCTTTTAACTTTCCAGTATAGAGTATGCTGACCTGAAACAGCCATCATTTTGAAGAAACCGGATTTGAGACAGCAGCCTCCATATTGCATATGACTTAGAATGTTGAAAAAATACTCAAACCTTTTTTCCTTGAACAGCTACTTTACCATCCAACTCGCCTTTTTCAATCTCTTCAATGGTCACCTCATTTGAAGAAATCTCTGATTCAGGTAGTTTCTTAGTACTAGCTTCTCTCTCCATGTTCCTATTCATTATGGAAATAAAATCTTATTGGACAAATCTATTAAACCAAGAGACAACTCTTTAGCAGAAGCTTGTCTCAGGATCACCATATATTCAACTGAAATTTCACATAAATACTATATATAAGATATGACTCACTTTTCAATAGCTTGTTTCTTCCTCCCTGTAGTCTCCTCTCTCCTCTCTTTTTTCCTCTTTTTCTTTGAAAGAATTTCATCAGTTGATGATTCTATTGCTCTGTCATGTGAGAGACAATGGTAATGTTGATTGAATCATGAATATGAAGAAAGTAACATAACCTGTTCAATTGTATTGTACCACTTACTTGTCACTCTCTGGCATATCTTTTCCCTCTCCTTCGTCTGTGTTAATAACAACTGATTCCTTGTTTCTTTTCTTCTTCTTCTTCTTCGGAAGAACATCAGAGCCTTTCTTAACGGGAGAAAATTCATCAACGTCACCAGATGGTTTATCCTCCCTGACACAGATTAGGTAACCTTAAAGCTTCAAACGATGATAATAATAAATAACAAAAACACAGGTCTATAGCGAGTGAAGCTTTCTTACTTGTTATCCATAGCCTTGCGCTTAAGAGTTGTTGCTTCTGATGTATTTTCCAAAGTCGAACTTATAACCTTTGAAGGCAAAGGAACCTCTGAAGAAAGGACCATTGGGATCTTGTGGTCATTATCATCGTTTTCAAGTATTTCAATGGAGTCCTCTCTGGACTCAGAATCAGAATCAGAGACTTGAAACTTCTTCCTTAGTCTTTTACTTTTCTTCTTAGCCTTTGTTTTACCTACCCTCTCCTTCACAGGCACTGAAAAAGGGACAATGATATTCAATACAGTACCATAAATAAACACTGTGAAACTCTTAAAACTAATTGCAGATAAACACAAGTATTATATGTAATTGTTTCCATGCAAAGACGCTAGTACAGAGAATCAAGCTTAATTTGCAATACACTTACAAAAGGCCAATGATACTAGAGAGAGGCTAAGAAAAAAAAAATACTAACATAGAAGAGAAAACGTTATGTATGCGTAAGTGCACATTAACTAATCTCAAGTGCCTTTTTAAAAAGAAAAAAAACATACAAGTAGCAAGTATGAAAAACATACATTCATCATCATCATCATCATCATCATCATCAGAAGTAGAGATCTGAGAAGCGCGGGTAGATGGGTCATCATCATCATTAATGAAACTATCACTGTAGTCATAATCATCACTGCTACCTTCCTCCACGTCTGTGTCAACAATGTCTTCTCCAAATGACTCCCTTGGGATTGAATTCAAGTCAAAGGAAATACAAATAAAAATAACTCAAAATAATAAATAATATTAATATAAGAAAAGATACGAATCGTCATCATTTAGTCTGAAACCGCCGGTGATATTCCTTCCGACGAAGTAGCCAGTGAGGTGAACACTCCGAGGACCGATAACAGAGAAGATAACATCCTCAGCTTCTTCAAACTCAATATTGAGCTGGCAAGAATCAATCTTTTGAGGAGACAGGACACATAAGAAGAGTGGACTTTTGTTCCCAACGTTACACTGAAGAATGCTTCTGTTTGGTGTCGTTGTTGTTATTGTATTAGCAAGCCCCAGTGTCGCCTTTAGAGATTAACCCAAACAGATGAAATAAAAGGGGGACACAATTGCAAAATCTGAGAACTTAGGGGTAGAATGTAAAAAAGACCTGGGAAAGGTGAAGTCTTTTTGCATCATCAGTAGTAGCCTTGAGAGTGAAAGGCTTTCCTGGCTTCACTTCAACTCCTGCAAACAGACACACGAATCATCGGTGATTACGTTGATATATGTTTTTTGAAAACGAAAAAGAAACGAAACGATGAACCCACCCCAGAAAGCCATTGAATTTGATGAAAAGAATCGTAAAGGCTCTTTGTGTTCTTCTCCGTTCTGTGGCGCGGATTTATACTGGCGAGGGTTTTTATTTATTGCCGCCCTAATTTATTGGGTTTTTAACTTTTTTATTTATACTTTTATTGGTAAAGCAAATAGTTGAAAAACGCTTCGATTTGTTCAAAATCTATTTAAAGTGAGATTAGTACTCAGAGCATCTTCAAAAAAACTCACTATTTTGAAGTTTCACAAACTTTATATTTAAAGTTTCAAAGTGTTCTTCTCCAAAATTAAAACTTCAAAATTAACTTCAAAATTATTTGTATTTGACACTATAATTTTTATATTTGTCACAACTAATATAAATTCATAATTTTTTTATAAATAACTAACACATATCTAAAAATATTACAACAATATTAATTAATCAAAACTTACATTAAAATAAATATTAAACTACAATCAAAATACAATATTATTCCATAAAATTAACATTGTAAGTACTTTTTACTTAATATATATATATATATATATATATATATGATATTATTTTGTAATTAACCAATTTTTATGTTTCATTACTTTATAGATGGAAAAGGCTAAGAAACTTTTGCTACAAGATCCAAAACTAAAAAAAGATTTCAAATTTGATCATGTGTGGGTAATGATGAAGGATGTTCCAAAGTTTACAAGCAATGTCAACATCTCTATCTCAAATACTCATAACACTGAAAGCAATACTTTCGGTTCTCCGGCATCACAATCTCCGAGAATGCTTTCATTTCAATCAGTTTAAGTAGTGATGATGGCGGATCAAGTTCACGTCTTATTGGATCAAATAAAGCAAAACTCAAAAGGAAGACAACCGAAGGCAATAATATGGCCGCTGTACTTTGATATCATCAAATCCTTGATCTTTTAAAAGAAAGTACAACAAGCAGGGAAAAAGTTATGAGATGTTTGAATTACAAATGTAAAATGAAGCAAAAAAGTTAGCTTTAAAAGAAGCAAAAGAAGAAAACAAAATATTGCTGAAAGACTTAACTTCTATCGGTGATATTAATACTCGTGAGTACATTCGTTCTGAACAAGAAAGAATTTTACGAAAAAGACGCCAAAAACAACAACAAAAACAACCATCTTCGGTTACACAAAATTTGTTTGGGCAATATTTTGAAGGTTTTGGAGTTTCCGGAGCAAATTTACCAGATTATTAATGTTGTTGTAATATTTAAATTTCTATAATAATTATGTGTTCATGTACCTTTTTAAAAGTTTTTTTATTAAGTTTGTCTGGTAATATTCTTGTTCTCTAATTTTACTTTTAAAATAATATAAAGTTTTTTTTAAAATATATATTTAATTTTATGTGTAAAACTTAAATTTATAGAAATAAATTTCAAGATTAATGAGAGATAAAAAAATTTAAAGATTAAAATGAGAAATGAGAAAATATTTAAGAATCATAAATATAATGTATAATTGCAAGGACCAAAATGCAAATAAAAAGATGAAACTTCAAATTTGAAGTTTTGAATAGTGACACTCTATATTTGAAGTTTCAGTACACAAAACTTCAAATTTGAAGTTTTGAAATTCCTTTTTCTAGAGCAAAAAACTTCATATGTGAAGTTATAGAGTGTCTTCTAGAGATGCTCTGAGAACTGACACCTAATTTTCCTATGAACTTTTATATAACACCAAAACTATATAATTAACATTTCATAAATCTTTTCTCTCTCTTCCAAGTTTCTCTGACCTCTCTCTCTAAACTCAAGTCCATAAATTATGCAAGTATGTTCCAGCTTCGATGGCTTTCTTAGCGTTCGAGTAGTGTCTACCTATTTGTTTTGTGCTTGCTTTCTTTAAAGTTTATACTTTTGTTTGGTTTCTTTCCGGTAAGAGAGTGAGGAGTTCGTCGGGTTGAAGAAAGTTGAAGTGTGTAAAAGGCGATGTCCTAGGCATTTGTGGTAATGAAGACAGATCCAGAAAAAAAGAGAAAGTGTATATACTTCCTCCGGATATTTTAAGTTGCATGCAGATCTTAGATTTTCAGATCTAACCTTCTTGTGGAGTTTCATCCAAGTTCTTTTGATGATGGCTCGCTTCCTCCTTTGTCCCGAGCTTTTCGATCCTTTCCTCTTGACTTTTCCATTTTCCTGGGTTTATGGCTTTTACTTTATTTCGTGTTATGTGGTGTTGATGCGTTTAAGGATTGAATTTGTTAGGGGAATTTTTAGTTTTGTGGTTATTGCTTGTTTTTATTGACGGTTTTTCATGCGGTAGGACTCTGTGATCAGGGTAGAAAGTCATCAGTGCTGTAAATTCTTTTTTTTTTCCGTTTTTTAGTGGTGGTTGTAGGATTATGCTGCTTTGTTATGCCGATCGCGATTCTGGTGCTTTGAGATAATTCAGGTTTCGTTTTGGGGTTTGTCAAATGTATGGTATCTTGTTGCAAATACACTTATATTCTCATCTTTCCGCCATTATGGTCAAAGGTTGTGTTTCAATATCTGTAGTAGGTTTGGTCTTCAACTCATCTCTTGCGAGGAGGTGGCTAGCTATTGGTTCGTAGGTGGTTGTAGTTATGTCACGAGTATCCGGGTGCAAGAGTTTTTTTTATCTTATTTGGCTTGTCCATGTTCTGAGTTGAAGGTTTGTCCATCTTCCATGGTTTCTCTTGAGTTTTTCAACTATGCACTTTGAGCTTCCAAGGTTGATTAAGTCTAGGTATGGGCGTTCAGATATGGTATTTCGGGTTTTCGGATTCACCCTCCTAGGTCCATTCTAATTTTATAAGTACGGGTCAGTTTGGATAATAATACTTCGAGCCGGTTCTAATTTGTAGCATATCCTAAAAACCCATAAAGTAACTGTATATCGTTAAGATTCTAGTTATATTGGATCGGTTCAGATATACCCGAAGTAAGTAAAAAATAAAAGTTAAAAGCAAAACATAAAAAACACACTTAAATTGAATATAAAATAAGCCAACAAACATCAAATTGATAAAATAACAACAAAGTGTTATATCAAGCATGAAAACTAACATAATTTATAAACAATATACATTATCTTATATATATATTAGACTTATTATTTCGAAGACAAAATTATGAAATACTTATTTATAGGTAGTTAGATATTTAAAGTATTCATTATTAGGTAATTATCTGTGCGCATGCGCAAGATGAAATTTATATACTAATAATCGTTGATTATTAACTTTGATTGTTCAATCATCATGTCATAAGTTTCCAAACGTATAGTCATAGACCAAAAATATAAGATTGATGAGTATGGTCATGTTTGTTGATATTTTATTTTTAAAACCTGTTTAATTTACATTGGACTTCAATTGTATCATCTGGATGTTATAATTCACCATTTCACTTCTATATGAAGAATTGTATTTTTGAAATCATATGATCAAATAACATTTAAGATCCACGCTTGCGTGGAATGAACATTAATTACGTATACAAATTATTTATGCATATTATTATTTATTTTGTGTTTATTTACGTACTATGCAGTAATAAATATATTGAATAATTGAGAAGTGAATAGCTATTATGTATATAATTAAATTAGAGTAGGACATAAATACAAATAATCTCTCTTTTTATTTACAATAATTTTGTTGGCTAAAAACCAAAATAATCAGTTATTTATTTTATATGGTATATAATTATAATTAAATGATATTGACATAGATATATATATTATATTTTAATATGAATAAAAGTTAAACAATTGATCACAAAATTTTCAATGTGAATTTTTAACAGTCTTAGTAATTATAATCATTTAAAATTTCAAAATATAACATACTAGGGGCGGTCCGCGCTATGCGCGGAATATGCTTTACATGTGATGTACTCCCTCTGTTTCTTAATAGATGAAGTTTTGGTTTATTGCACAAAGATTAAGAAATTTATATTTATCTAAAAAGTACTTTTAAGAATATAATTTTAAAATCATTTAACCAATTATAAAAAAGACTGTAAAATTTTATTGGTTGAACAGTTTCCAATAAAACTAAAGTTAATCTTAAAACCTCAAAACATATCTTAAAATCTTAAAACATCATCTATTTTAAAACAACATAAACCTTCTAAAACATCATGTAAAAAGAAACAGATGAAGTATATAACTATCTTATTTTATATTTTCAAGAGAAATGTATAATAATATTTATAGTTTTTTTTAAGAATGTTTGGGAATGGAGTGAACTACTGCTTGTATGATGTTATTGTTTGTTTCATTTGGTTAACATTTGAAAGTAATAACTGGATAAATATTTTTGATTGCTTTTTAAGTTATGTATACGGATAGGTGATTGAGAAAGGATTACTGGAGTAGGAATTTCATGTGTGGTTATCGTGCTTGTATTATAGCAAAGTTTTTTATTTATATAATATTGGTTATCCTTTTGTGTGCATAATAAGGGAAGTCGTTGTTTTTGAGACATGAGACAATTCGACATAGATAAGCAATGACCAGCATATATTTTTCTAAAACTCTGTAGCTTTGAAGTATGTCTTTATTATTGGACTTCTTAAGATAGAAAATATAAGAAAAGTGTTTGAAGAACAAAACTAATTTAAACTCTGTAACTCGTAAGAATGTTCATTGAAGAACATTGCGTTTGTTTATTGAAACCACGGTTGGTACTATGTTGTTCGTGATCGTTTAGTTAACAAAAAGTTTCAGAGAGTATAAATATCTTTCACAAATAGTTTGAGTCAATGCATACTAATTAAGTGTCCGTAAATTTATAGTTAATTACGTTTTGGTAAAGTTAATTACTGAACTTAGAAGGATTGGCCGCTTATCCAATTGATCAAGTTTTTATTTATTTTATATCAAACATGTATTCTCAAGAACTTTTTATCTATCTCTCAAAACTTTATAATCTCTGGTTCAAAAGCAATAGATAAGGCTACATTCATGTTCTGCAGACCAGACAATAGCAGAGACCTCAAACCCCTTAAGTTTTTCCTTCCCCAGCACCTTGAGAGAATAAAACTTGCCTTGAAAAGGTAAAGATTTTTCCAGAAACAAAAATTGTTATCGTATTGTCACTCGGATTTTCTCTCATGTTTGGTGATGCTCTGAGTTGTAGATCAAAAACAAAATATTAATTGAAGGAAAAAAATATATAAATAAACCAAAACAAAGTTCATTAAATATCTCGTGATAGCTCAATAGTTGCTGCATACAAAGAAACTTAAGTGAGCAGTCCTTAAAATATTTTGCCTTACATGGAACTTACTTAAGACCACACATTTTTTTGCTCGATGTGACTGTTGCTTGAATTAAGTAGGCCTCTCCCATAGTTGCCCATCGTTAAGTTGAGGTCCACCTCCATTTTGCAATCTGATTTTAAAAGAATGTGTAAATATTAATCTCACATTATCACAATCATAACACATTGATCTGCAATACAGATTTAGTTTAAACAATTTCTAAAAAGTAATCAATCCAAGAAATAAAGCTATTGCTTACTTCAATAAAAAAGTGAAATTAACTCCTTCCATCTTCTTCATGTCTTAGTTTTCATTTTCTATATCTATGGCAAACTCGCTTCACCAGAAAACCATGAAGTAGAATCTTCTCCCGGAGTGCAAAACTGCAGAAAGCAAGAAATACTTGAATCAAATATTGAAAAGGGTATAACTTCACGATAATGAACCCAAAAATGTAAAAGATCGACACAGTTTCATGTTTAGATGAAAACATACCCAATGTCATTATCTTGTTTCATCAAATTAAGAAGTTCCTCAACCTGAACTAACAAAATAAGACGATAGCACATAGTCAGGTAAATAATGTAAAATATGGCATGTCTTGAAACCTAATGGTATCATATTCTATCCTCGGCCTTTAGATACACGGCTTCTATGAGCAATCCTTCATGCCCATTACTGGGAGATGCTGGAGGTTATGTCTGTTGAGTAAATTGATGCGTCTGATCTCGCTGAATATGACGGATAATAAGTATACTAAATGAGTTTCTGAATATGTTTTTGAGAGGACATAAGCTCACTTTTTTTTTATATCCGCAGAGACACCAACTATGAGATGATAGACACACATTGAACTAGAGATCGTGGCCAAAGGACTAAAGACGCCGTTTAATGCGATGAAACAGAAGCCCGTTCAGATTCGATGGATGAGAAGAAGATGAAACGATTGATAGGACCCTAGCATTGGAATCTTCTCGCCACATTAAGCAAGGCACACTCTCTAAGACAGAGAGGGATGAAACTGGAGAACCCTAACTTTCGGTTCGAGATAGACACAAAAGATTAGGGCTAATCGTGTCTGGGCAGAGTTTGTTGGGCCAAAGCAAAACAAAAATTGAAAACGAAGCCCCCTTTTTTTTTAATGAAACGTTGCGTTTAAACAGACGGGACACGTGTCAGTTACTGGTAACACTAATTGATGACGTGGCAACATCAAATGGGTTGAATCTCTTCTTTATATAAATAGATAAGAAAAATCTAATTTTTATTATATGTTTAATGTGAGTGTTCAATTTCTTGTAAGAATATAAAATTAAATAAAATGATGGAGGATATAAAAATTGTTATCAAATCTTTATTATTCAAAATCATTTATTGTCATATATTTGTTAATCATATTAGGTAAATTTGTAACTTTTATTTAAGGAAATAATGGAGAATATTCTTTTATACACTACAAAAAAATTTGATAGTTAGTTTAATAAAAATATAATATATATTTAGATGGACCAACCTATTTTTCTAAGGATTCTAAGAATCATCGTAGTGATGACACGTGGCTACTAAAACATGTTGTAATGCTCCATGATTAATATATATGGAATTTATAAATACCATACCAAAAAACATTGAATTGATCATTTGAATTATTTATGTATTTTCAAATATTTATATTGACTATTAATTTTGGATTTTCGGGTAATCCGTACGAGCTTGGTTAATAACATATCGGGTTCAAATGTTTTATATCAGCCAATATTATGTTCAAGTTTTTGAACCCTAGAAGTCTTCTGGTCAATGCATAGGTTAGTTTTACAATTGATTTTTTTTTTTTTTTTTTTGTAGAAGACTTCCCTAGAAGTCTTCTAGTCAATGCATATGTTAGTTTTACAATTGACCTTTTCTCGTTTTTTTGTAGAAGACTTCCCTATAAGTCTTCTACCTTTCCTTTGTTAACAAAAAAAAACAGGGAGAACCGAGAAAACTTTTGGGGAAATCTTCTTGGATAAACAAATTAATTTTGCAATTGATAAAATTTTGTCAGAAATTTAACTTTTTATAGAAGAATTCTCAAGAAGACTTCCCTAGGAAGACTTATAGGGAAGTCTTCTTTACTATTTAATGAAACATTCTCACTGTCACAAGAAGTATGTGTGGGTTACATTTGCAATTGACAATTAATACTAAAAAAAATATTATTTACGAGAAGACTTCTTAAGAAGTTTTTTGACGGAAGACTTCTTGAGAAATATTCTCAAATTTTATTCCTGGTTTTTGGTTCTCAGAAGTCAAATATAGTCAATTGTAAAAGTAACACACGAAGACTTCTTTAGACGCTGAGAAGACTTCATGTGAACGTAAGAACACTTTTCTAGAAGTCTTCTCACAAAAGACTTTTTAGAAGTCTTCTATAAAAAGTCAAAATTTTAACAAACTTTGGTCAATTACAAAACTAACTTTTTTATCGAAAAAATTCAAATTCAAAAGTAAGCCAATATTTACAAAAGAAAACTTCTCAAGATGTCTTTTATAGAGTAGGCTTCGTAAGAAGTATTCCTTCATAAATTTACAATTGCAAAAATGACCTAAACGGAAGACTTCATTAAGAAGTCTTTTCTTAGAAGTCTTCTACGTCAATCTTTATTAAACTTCAATTTTCTCAAAACGTAAAATGAATTTTTTTTTCTTGTTAATTCATGTGTATTAGTAGTCAATATTGGGTCTCTTAAGTGAAATTCATAACTTAATTGGTGATAATTATGAGGTTACAAACATTCATGTTTATTAATGTTTCTAGCTAAACTAAGAAGACTTACATAGAAGTCTTCTAAGTTCATTTTTGTAAAATTTGTTAAGTAACTTCAATATATATTTTCTAAATTTCAAAAGTGTTAAGTAACTTCAACAATATCAAGTCATGTGGTTTAATTTGTCTTCTTCTATCTTAAGATATACTCTCTCTGTTACAAAAAGATACATTTTCTAGAAAAAAAAATTGTTTCAAAATGATGTATTTTTTATATTTTCAATGCAATTTTTGTCAACTAATAATGAAAATTTATGATTTTCAAAAATATTAATTGCATTTCTTGAAGTCTTATTGATTTAGATATATTGGAAATATAAAATTACAAAAAAACTATGCATTATTAATTAAGTTTTAATGTGTCTTATTATAAAGTGTAAAAAACTTAAAACATATATTATTTTGAAACAGAGGGAGTATTTTTATTTTTATGAACTTTAAAATTACAATTTTTACTTAAAATTTAAGTTTCCCACTTAAATTTTCATTTCCCGCTTCCGAGAAGACTTTTTTAGGAATCTTCTGAGAAAAATTAACTTTTTCTAGTGAAATTTATGTATTGTTTGATCTTTGGTGAATTTGACTAAGTTTTTTTTGAGAAGTTTTTTCTCTTAGTTTGTAATAAAGTTTTATCTTGTTTTGGGTAGTATGGTTAAAAAAAAAATTGTTATGAATTTCAAATAATGTCAAGCACTTTTGAAAAATAAAATAAAATATTGTAGACATCAACATATTTACTAATTATATTTATTAACATCTTTTAAAATTTACAAAATAATTCATAATTAAAAGAGTACACATAATAATCATTAAACATACCATAAACAAAATAATTACAAAAGAATTATCAACATCATCATGGGAGACTTGTGGAAGACTTCTAGAAGACTTATGGAAGACTTCTAGAAGTCTTCCACAAGTCTTCTTGAAGTCTTCCACAAGTCTTCTAGAAGTCTTCTAGAAGTCTTCTAGAAGTCTTCTAGGAGGTCTTCTAGAAGTCTTCCAAGAGTCTTCTAGAAGTCTTCCAGGAGTCTTCAGGAGTCTTTCTAAGTATTCTCTTCTTCTCCTTCATAAAGAAAAGATAAAATTCTTAACCCAAAAAAAAAACTATCAAAAATAAAAGAGAAATCAAAAAGGTCAAACTTTTAACCTTGTTAATGCCTCTAGAGGTTTCACCTACATAAAATGTTGTGTTATCTTCTTATCCTTCATACCAAAAAGAAAATGACAAGCCTTTAACCATTGAACACTATCACAAACATAAAATAGGAATAAAAAAGGTCATACATTTACCCTTGTTACAGCAAGTTGAATATACAAATTTTTAGAATCTAACGTATAAAACATACCAAAAATAAATATTCAAAATTCATAGACCTACCTTTAAAGGAGTGTAAGATGAGAACCATATAATGAATAATTTTCAAAAACAAGATAAGTTTGTGAGAATACGTAAGAGAAAAATGAGAAATGAATATAAAGTTAGGTGTTTTCAAGTCTAAAGAGATTAGAGAGAGGTTTGAGAGTTTTAGAGTGAGAAATATTATATTTTTGATGCAGCAATTTGAAAGGAAGAAATAAAATGTGTAAATTTTCTTTATATATGGAGACAAAAATCCCAATTAGCTTAAATATTTTCGATATAGAATACTTCCCGAGAAGTCTTCTAAGAGAAGACTTCCCAAATCCCCTATATATTAATCTTGGACCATTAGAACAATTAAGTGTAGCCACGTGTCATCACCATAATGATTCTCAGAATCCTTAGAAAAAGGTTGGTCCATCTAATTATAAATTATACTTTTATTAAATTAACATTCATATTGATTAGTAGTGCATAAAAAGATATTTCACATTCTTTCATTAAATAAAAGCTACGGAATTACCTAATATGATTAACATATATGTGACGATTAATGTTTTGAATGATAAAGATTTGATAATATATTTTGTATTTTTCATCATTTTAATTTATATTATTAAAAAATTAAACAATCACATTAACCATATAATAAAAAATATAATTTTTTTTCTTACATATTTTATTATGAACTTTTAAAAAACTTTAAATTATTAAAACAGTAAAAGCATTACAATCAAAATTTTATGAACAATTCTTTTATTTTATTTTTGTTATAAAAAGATACAAATGATCATAATATCATATGAATATTAAGTATCATTTAATATATATTCAGATTAAATATATATATATATATATATATATATATATATATATAAATACTTTAATATTTCTTAAATTAAACTATATATCATATAAAATACATATATGTTAATTATATACTTAGATGGGTCATTACAACATATTTTAGTACACACATGTCATTATAACATATTAATATACGAGCTATATAAATATTAATCCTGGAATATTAAAATCTTTGAAAAATAAGTTATCAATCCTAGGTAAGTTATTGGTTTCTCAATTATTTAATATATATATTATTTTATTATTTTATAATATGTACGAGCTATATATATTAATCATGGAGCTATATATACGAACTTTTTTGGTAGTCACATGTCATCACTACAATGATTTTTAAAATCTTAAAAAAAATAAGTTAGTGCATCTAAATATATATTATACTTTTTATTAAACTAATTATCAGATTAGTTATTTGTGCATAAAACAATAATTTCTATTCTTTTCTTAAATAAAAGCTACAAAATTACCTAATATGATTAACAAATATGTGACAATTAATGATTTTGAATAATAAATATTTGATAACAATATATGTATCTTCCATCATTTTGTTCAATTTTATTTTCTTGAAAGAAATTTAAAAATCACATAAGTATATAATAAAAAAATCTAGATTTTTTCTAATTTGCTATATTTTGATTTTTTAATATAAATTACTAAGCCTGTTAAAAATCTACGATGAAATTGTTTTGATCAATTGTTTAACTTTTTTATTATAACCAGATATAAATGATCATATAATTATGTAAATATGAAGTCTCATTTAATATATATACATTTATTTCAATATCGTTTAAATTAATATATATATATATATATATATATATATATATATATATATATATATATATCATATCATATATAAAATACATAAACATCTTAATAAAAATAATTCATCTTAATAAAAATAATATTTTTGTCACAACAAATATAAAAATGTTAATAAAATCATATGAGTATCAAGCCTCAATAAATAAATATTTATATTAAATATATTATATATCTATATCATTCTCATTTGATTTTAATTATATACTATATAAAATAAATAAATGGTTTATTTTTATTTTTATCAAGAATTTTTTTTTTGTAAATTAAAAGGAAGAATGTTTTTATTTCTATTCTTACTCGAATTTAATTGTATACGTAATAGCTATTCGCTCCTCAATTATTCAATATATTTATTATTGCATAATATGTAAATTATTACAAAATAAATAATATTATCTACAAATAATTTGTATACATAATTAATCTTCATTCTGCGCAAGCATGGATCTCAAATATTACTTGATCATATCATTTCAAAAATATGATTCTTCGTATAGAAATGAGATGATGAATTATAACATTCAAATGATATCATCGAAACCCAATGTAAATTAAATAAGCTTTAAAAAAATATCAACATACAACACCCTACTCATCAACATTATATTGACGATCCATAATTATACATTTGGAGACTTATGCCAACATGGTTGAACAATCAAGATTAATATTCAAAGAGAATCAATATATTAATTTCACTCCGTGCATGCGCGCGGGTAATCATCTAGTTATGAAGTATTCTGGAAGTCTTCCAAAACCCTATAATCTAATACATGAGAATACTTTTGGAAGATTTCTAGAAGACTTCTGGAAGACTTGTGGAGGACTTCACATTAGGCGGAAAACACATATCATCTTGTTTTAAGAAGACTTCTAGAGACGTCTTCTTGGAGTCTTCCAGTAGTTCGAATACTTATTGAGAAGTCTTCTCAGAGTCTTCCGGAAGTCTTCCAGGAGTTAGAAGACTTCCTGGGAAGTCTTCTGGAAGTATTCAAGAACCCTAAAATCAATTAACTAAGCAAAAAACACTTACTTAAACATAAAACAAACTTAGAAAGTGTTTAAAATCATCTTATTAGAGAATCACTAACACATATTCATCAAATTCAAAAAATAAAAAGTTAAAAAGATAAGATTTCAAAATCTACCCCTAAAACTACCTACAATACTATAACATATGTTACTAAAACCTAAACCAATGACTATCATGACTCATTCTACATTACATCATCTAGATTGAAAAAAAATCAATTTTAGTTAATATAAATTTACATCATTTACAAATGATTGTAGTTACATGATTTCTATTTTTCCTTCATATAAATATTTTTTATAGATTTTATAAATTATTTTTAAGATTTATTGTTTGAGAAGACTCCTGGAAGACTTCGCCATTAGGCGGGAATTTGAATTTTACTGAAATTCAAGTGGGAAATTGTAGAGTTTTCTGTGAAGTCTTCCATAAAATCTTCTACTACATTATATGTTAGAAGACTTCTCGGGAAGTCTTCCAAAACCCTAAAATAAATTAAATAAGAAAAAATAGTTCCTTAAACATAAAACAACTTATGTGGACTTTACGACGAATTCACAAGTAATTCCATGTTAATTCGTTGTAAACTTTATGTGGACTTTACAACTTCTTCCTTGTAAATTCCTTGTCTACTTTACGAGGATTTTATATGGAATTATAATCAAATTATCAAATAAGAATTATTAATAAATTATGAAATAAATTATATTAAAATATTCCAATTAAAATATATATAAATATGAAAAACTAAAGATATAAAAATCATAAAATAATATTTAAATTTATAATACAAAATGAAAATATTTAAAACAAAAGCTAATGTAAAGGAGGTTGACATTGTTGAAGTAGTTGTGGGAGGTGTTGTTCCCTCCCGTAGAGTCTCGAGGCTCGTCCAAAAGATTGGAGAGAGGCGGTTCCCACTGAGATTCTGACGTTTCTCGTCCAATGCTCTCTGTAGAACCGGGTTTCCAACCGCCATAATGTCGAGAAGATCCTCTAGGGATTGCAAACGAATCTGCTGGTCGTCCACTTGATCCTTCAGCCGAGCAATCTCCTCATCCCGGATCGATGAGTAAAACGAAGTCTCCTTTAGGACGTCGTTGACGGATCCTATTCTCATCGTCCGCCCCTTCTTTCTTGGATCCACCTAAAAACTTATTAATTTAATTAATTTTATAAAAGAAAATAAAAATTAAAAATATTCTAAAAATTTACTTCTTTGAAGATCATGTCTACCTCATGTGTAAACAATTTGACGGGTAATCCATCAGTAGACTCTTGGGTTAGATCTGTCTCGCGCTCTTCAACACGAGCAGCCATGTCGAGAAAGAGCTTCTCCGACCGTGGATCAACAAAAGTCTCGCTCGCTCTCTGGTGAGTGATCTTGAATATATCAGACAGAGATGGTAACACTCCGTTCTTCTTAGCCTACAAAAGAAAATAAAATGTAAATTTATTAATTTTATATTAGAAAAAAACAAAAATTAAAATAAACATAAAAAATAATAAAACTTACAACTTGTAGACGAACTCCAGCGTTGGGGTTTTGCCCGGTTGTATGAAGCATGGACAAGTTACCATCCAAATCCTTCGTTCTACAAGAAGCAGAGCAATTGTTGGCTTTACTGATCGAGCCGTGTAGCTTCCAAAAGGCGATGATGCCATCCCATACATCTTTAGTGAGCTCGTTGGGTTTCACATCAGATCCATAGTACTCCCATTTGTCCTTCCAATCTGAGACGATGTTTCAAAGGTGGATCTTTTCTCTAGCAACAAATTCCGCCTTTACCCTCTCGTTGATTGTTAAGGACCAATGCCACCTTTGCTGAAAAAACAAAAATAAAATGAATTAGAATAAATTCAAATAAATAATTAATTATTAAATAAAAAATGTAAAAAATCTTACCGTGAAACATTTGAACAACGTGGTCCTAATGTACTCGGGAGTCATACTCCACTTAGGATGGGCTTGGTGAAATAACATTTGATAGTGTCAGAAACGCTTCGTCCGGCACAATTATGGACTCCAAATTTGAAAATAATATGAAATTTTTAGAAGAGTATACCAAATATAATCTTAAATTTAAATTAATAAAATTAAAAAACTTACCAATAAGTATCCTCTGGGGTATTGGGGTCCAGAATCTTCAGACCTCGTCGTCAAGGTTGAGAAAAAAGATCCTCAACTGTATATGTAGCTTAGGGTGCAGATGAAGGGACAAGCAAATCCGAATGAACTCCGGCTGTTGGTGCAGGATGTGGAGCCGGTGGAGGCATCAAATGGTGTATCTGGGATGCATAAGTTGGAGGAGGAGCACAAGAAAGTCCCTGAGACGTGTGTGACTTGGGGGCCGCCTCCGGATCTGAAGAAAATAATGGAGCTGAAGTAGATGTCCCAGCACTGGGTGCAAACATCTCGGAAAAAGTGGGTGATCGTCTTTTACGTGCCATCTAAATAGAAATACATATCTAATCAGATTCAAATTAACGCAATGTAATCATGAAATAAGACTATGTTCCCTAATCTAACCACCTATTTACTACCTAACCTAAAAAAAAACACATACCATAAACTGCTGAGAGAAGGATGGAAGGAATACATGAGGCAAGCCTCGTGACTGATCCTCGGGTAAATATAGAAATTAGGTATCCTATAAAATTAGTCGTAATGTTACGACGATAGTACCACATGCGTGTTTTTCGATTACGATGAAACCACCACACTCGTGTTTTTTATTATGACAAATTTACTAAGAAGGTATTACGACGAAAGTACCACACCTGTGTTTTCGATTACGACAAATTTACTAGGAAGGTGTTACGACGAATGTACCACTCATGTGTTATATATTACGACAAATTTACTAGGAAGGTGTCTAAAATCCTGAAAATCAAATCCCTAAACCCCAAAGCCACTTATCTATAACTTTATATATTTCTTTCACTCTTCATCCCATTTCCCTTAAACCCTAAATTCAATTTTTGTTTCTTTTTGATCAAATAGAGACCCTAAATCCTTAATTAAATATCCTTAAACCCTATTATTAATTAAACTCTAATTTAATCCCCACACTCCAATTAAATCTGTAAAACCTGAACTAACAAGTAGTGTAATCCAACTGAATAGAATAAAGTCATACACATATTAAAATGTTAAAAAAAATAATATTTTATATCATTTTGAGTCACTCGAGTCTTCATCAATATCGGTACAATGATTATCATCACTTTCACCAAACTTGTCTTCACTTGCTTCGTCCGTCATATCGTCGGGAAGATCTTCATATTGAAGGCTATCCAGGTCAATGAGAAGAATGTCATCGGTTTATTGGTTAGGTTACGCAACTTCAGTGATACACGCTTCTTATTGCAAAGGATGTTATTCTCCAATAACTATTCATCCATGAGGAGTAATTTTGATAACCGCTAACCAAGTTATTCTAGAATCTTTAAGGGGTGGGTATGGAATGAAGCTAACTTGGTCGGCTTCAGAAGCTAAGATGAAAGGCTCTAATTTCTTGTATATTCTTTCAGAATTGACATTGATAACACCAAATTTGTTAAAATGAGTACCTCTGTTCACAATGGGGTCGAACTAGTCAATTTGAAGAGGATGCACTTGAGCTTCAGTAACCCCGCAAATTCAACTTCAATAGTCTCCTGCAAAATCCCGTAAAAGTCTGTTTTGCCTATCACACATATTCCGTAGTTACTTGCTGCCCGCCGTCTTCCATACTCATATGAGTGAAAGGTAATACCTCGTGTGAAATACATAGGTGATGTGGTCACCTTTGCTACTGGACCTAGGACCAATTCGTGAAACCATAACGAGTAGTACGGATCATCATAATCAACCTATAAAAAGTAACACCGTTAGAAATAGATATTATACTCTAGTGTTTACCATATAAAGTACCTGAGTCATTAACCACTTGACAAAGTGTTGATCTTTTTTGTTTCTTTATCTCAATTGCGTATATTCCTGGTATTGCTTCTTCAATTTGCATAAGAAACAAGCTACAAAAAATGCACAATTTATAATTAACATACACATTGCATAATAGCTTCAATATATAACTTAAAAATAATATATATTTACATTTCAAACGAATGCGTCACTGCATTCTCGCAGTTGAGCAGAATATAAAGCGTGGGCACTATGCTTATCCTCTTGGCTAGACCACCAAACTTCTTTTAATTTACCACCAAACCGTCCAATTTAGAAAATGTAAGGAACACCGTCAACTGCATATGTTGGCATGACTCCACCATGTCTCTTCCTGATGCGAAGTAGTATGATGTGAAGTGCCACGTGTCTGCTGTCAAACTTTCAGCAACTATTGATCATTCCACCTTTGCAAGATTTTTTGATTTCCCTTTCCAATGTTTCATGGAGCGCGCATACGGATACATCAATCCGTAATGAACAGGTCCACGAAGCAATGCCTCATAAGGTATGTGGACAACTAGATGTTCCATGACGTCAAAAAATGCAAGAAGAAATCTCTTCTCTAGGTTGCATATCAAGATCGTAATGTTCTCATGGAGTTGTTGCATGAAATCTTCTTTGAACGTACGTGTGATCAAGTCCATGAAGGATGCTACAATGGCTATATATTTCAAAAATAACCACATATCAATCATAATTAACATATCATAACATAACATAACATATCATAACATAAATTGTTATTTAATCAAAATATTTACCTGCACGTGATTCATGTACATTTGTTGGAAGCAGCTCGGCAAAAGCGAATGGAAGTAGTCGTTGCATAAACACATGACAATCATGACTCTTCATTTCTGAAATTTTTTGACCTTGTTCAACACACCTTGAGAGGTTTAAAACATAACCATCAGGAAACTTCACTTCTGATGGCACCCAGTTGAACAAAGTCGTTTTTCCTTTTGATACAACCGAAAGATAGGAATATGAACTTTTCCATTACTCTTGATATGCAACTCATTCTCGAGCAAATATCAGATAAGTCCAATCTTGACTTTTTGTTGTTTTTTGTCTTCCCTTAAAATTTTAGTATTGTATTTATGATGTTGTCAAAAAATTTCTTCTCTGTATGCATCACATCGATGTTGTGTCGCAAAAGAAGATCCTTCCAGTAAGACAGCTCCCAAAATATATTATTCTTGTGCCAATTTTGAGCGACTCTATACCCATCATGCGTATTTGCAGGAATATGCTAGTTTTCTCCATGATGAACAGTTTCCAAAGCTCCATAGAGATCAATTTGCTGTTCGATTTGTTCTCCACTTAAATATGGAGGAGGAGTGTCTCTGATAACTCTTTTGTACCTAAACAATGTCTTATTTCTTCGGTATGGATGGGTAAGGTGAAGAAATCAATGATGACAATAAAACCAACATGTCTTCCTACAATTCTTCAGTTGAAAAACATCCATCATTCCAAGAAAGTATGGACAAGATAACCTTCCATGTGTTGTCCATCCAGAAAACATCCCATAAGCAGGAAAATCACTTATAGTCCATAGTATAACTGCTCGCATCGTAAAATTATTTTTCAAGGAACAATCATATGTCCTCACCCCTGCTGACCACAAATCCTTCAGCTCTTTTATCAATGGTTGAAGAAAAACATCTAGCGACCGTTTTGGTTGCTTTGGACCAAGGATTAATATGGTCAAGAGTAGAAATTCTTGTTCAATGCACATCTCGGGTGGCAGGTTGTACGACGTAAAAATGACTGGCCACAAAGAATATTGTCTCCCAGACATTCCAAATGGACTAAATCCATCTTTGCATAACCCAAGATAGACATTTGGAATATTTCTAGCAAAATATGGGTGTACCTTGTCGAAATGTTTCCACACTCTTGCATCTGACTGATGAGCGACCTCGCCATCCCTCTGGACATGTTCAACATGCCATCTCATCGCTCCAAAATTGATATAATCTTTTTAACTTATCTGTAATTGGTAGGTACCACATCCTTTGGTACGGTACCATATTTCTCCCATGTCCTTGTGGTTTGAATCATGGCTTCCTGCAGAAATGACACTCTTTTACCTTCTCATCGTCCCTCCAGTAGATCATGTAGTTGTCGATGCCAACATCTATCATCTCCAAAGGCAACCCAAGACTATAAACCAATTTCTGAATCTCATAATAAGATTCAGCTGACACGTTGTCTTATGGCAAATACTCTATAAACAATTCGGCCCATGCATCAATTCAATTCTCAGGTAAATTATGTTCGGATTTAATATTCATCATCCTAGTTGCTAGAGACAATTTAGAGAGACCTTATCTACAACCAAGGTAGATTGATTGTTGCAGCAACTAACATCTCATAAAACCTTTTCGCATCTAAGTTAGGTTCTTCATCATTTCCAGTATCATCAGCTATTGTTGTAGTGGTTTCATGTAAAAATGCATCAATAATCATGTCATGAACACTATCATGATCTACCACTGCTTTTCTTGATGGTAATTATATGCATTATTCAGATGATATGGTTCTTGACTATTACCAGCATCCTGAAAATTATTATTACTACTTCTAGCTTCATTTCCACCATAACCTTCTCCATGTTGAAACCAAATATAGAAATGTGATGTAAACCCTCTGTTTAATAAATTCTCCCACACAATTTCATTGCAAATTTTGAATTCTTGCACTTCTGACAAGGATATAACATATTACCACTTTCCTGCATGATCGATGTACTGTCCCCCCGATAAATGAATGTCTCTAGCGCTCTGAGAAATGCATCTGTCACTATACCGTTAGAATCCTTGTGCGTCTATATCCAACTCCTTAACTCGTAAATATTTATACCATTCGATATTTTTTTACTCTTTTTTTTTTCGTTTGTGTGGTATGTTGTTATGAGAATGGACATATATATAGGAAATTTTTGAATATGGTAGGTGAAAATATAACAATGAATTTACAAGGAAAGTATTTACTTGGCTTTTACAACTCTCTCAGGCCTGCTTTACAATGAATCTACTTTTGTAAAGTACACTACAAACACGTTTTCACCAAACATAACAGACATATGTTTTGTCTTAAAGAACTTGTATTATTACAAGGACTTTACGACGATATTCTAATTTGTCGTAAAGTCCTTGTAATAGTACATATCGATTACGAAGAATAGTTTTCGTCGTAAAGTTACAAGGACTTTACGATGAATGTGGATTTCGTCATAAACTCCTAGTAATAGACTTGTACATTTACGATGAAGTAATTTTGTCGTAACTCTTCATTGTTAAAGGCATGTTTTCTTGTAATGTGAGACTTTATTTAGTGTGGATTTTACATAACTGATCCTCGACTTGGCGACATAGCTCTTCGTGCTCGAGTGGACTTATGCGATAGTGTTGTCTGTGATATACCTTGGGTTTTAGTGATTTTAACCATTGTATAAGTCTAGTCTTACAGTCTATTTTATGTGTTTTGGGTCTGTTGTAGGGTCTTTATAGGTTTAGGTACGTTTTGAAGGATTTTGGAGATTATGGAGCTATTTGAAGCACTTGAAGAACCTATACAGAAAATTTGAAGTCGGAGCCACATATTACAAATGGTGTCGATCGACACACTCACCAAAAATCACCACAAAACAAAATATACAACAATCAAGGGAATTTTTTTTAAAGAAAATTATCTTTACACCATGTTTTAGTCACAAAAATTTTCGTGGCTAAATATCTTTTTTGCTACGAATATTTCGTGACTAATCGACAGAATATCACGCTTTTGTCACCAAAATTATATGTGGCTATTATAAAATAGACACGATTTTTCCACAAATATTAACGTGCGTACTGAAGCCCTAGACTCTAAACATGTTTTAAAACTCAAAACTATATACATAAATCTTAAAACTCTAATATTTTCATATTATACCTTAAGTCTTAAACTTAAAATCAAAATTAATCTTTTAATCTTAATCTATAACTTCTAAATCTTCAATCAAATGCTATACCCTAAACCCTATCTTCAAACATATAAATCCACTAATATAATTTTCAAATATAAGTTTTAAAAATCTTATCTAATCTTCAGTTCTAATAATTTTCAAACTTTAACCCAAAAATCTTAATTTTAAATGAATCTAATGAATCCATGATACCCAAATTAAATGCAAAACTTTATATATTAACTTATTGCCTACATAAAATTTATAACTTATATCTAAATTCTTAACAAAAATTTAAAATTCTACACTATAAAATCAAAATTTAAAATTCAAAATTTATATTTTTTAGACTTTAAAGTTATAAATTACACTCCAAACCATTAAACTCTAACTTAAACCATATTCCCCAAATCATAAATCTTATTATTTAATCTATTTTCTATTCCAAACCAAATTAAATTTAAGAAGTTATATATTTAAATATAAATCATAAATTTTAAACTACAATATCTAAATTCCTAAACACAAAGCTTAAATCTTTAACATATAACATATATTCCATCTAAACTTAAAATTACTTAAATCTTAAACTTTAAATTTTAAATTTTAGTTACATAATTGGATAAAAACTACAAACATATATATAACAACTTAATACATAATCATTTAAATCATAAAATATAATTCATAGTAGATTCTAATTTGCGCTTTAGAAGCGCAATAATATTTTTAAGAACACCTAATTCACAAATTAAAAATACTTTAACCTTTTATTTGAGTATATTTGAGAAATATATAGTTATATTGTTTTGTATTATACTAGTAGGCTAGTTATATAAGATATCACTTAATTTAATTTTCAATTATTTCAACTCTTTTCGCTATGAATTTAATAATATATTTTAATGCTTTAATTAATTATGTGATATATATTTTGATAATTTTTAGTTATACAAAATATTTATTTTAAGTTTATTGATTATATAATTTTTTATATATAATATAAAATTAGTATGAATTTTTATTTAAGTTTAAATGAATGTAATTTTCTGTTTATGAAAATACATATAAAATAGTCTGTTAATTTAATTGATTTCATATTATATAAAGTTATTTTGTAATATCTAAACCTGGAAAAGGTTATACTTATGCGTAATTTTTGATATTCTATTTGATTACTTAGTCAATTATTTGATTTATCGAATAAATTTTGAAAAAATAATAAAAGTTGTTAAAAATATGTGATATTTTATAAGTGAAAACGAGAAAAGATGAATTGTGCAT
Source organism: Moricandia moricandioides (assembly GCA_905132885.1). Classification (NCBI taxonomy): domain Eukaryota; kingdom Viridiplantae; phylum Streptophyta; class Magnoliopsida; order Brassicales; family Brassicaceae; genus Moricandia; species Moricandia moricandioides. Next base: position 53,131 of record CAJHQQ010001314.1, read on the forward strand.
CTTATTCATGAGTGAAGAGTCCTTTATATAAGAATATCATAGCTTGGAGACAAAGTATAATTTGGAGAGTAAGCAAAGCATGGGGAAAATGTGTCTCTAGGAGTTTCCCTAATAGACATCATCACAATATTCATAACACTTCTCCTTGATGATCATTATACCAAAACACTTCCCCTTGATGTTTGTTATACCAAAGTGCTTTCAAAATGCTGCAGATGTTGCCTCGTTAAAAACTTTACCAGGAAAATCCAGTGAAAAAACCATAGTTAAGAGAAAAAGAATGCATCACGTAATGACTTTCCCTCATGTGTATACACGTCAGTATCTTTGAGATGACACAATCCCATAAAGTGAACTAATTTCTTGAAACTAGCATTTGATAACACATTAGTGAAAAAACCAGCCAAACTGTCACTTGAAAAATAGGTAGGATACTAACATTTCCATTCTTCTATAGTGCATAAGTCTTATATAATTGATCATTTTCTTGGATTTTATTTATCTCAAAATTTTAGAACTAGAATTTATCCATGAAATTGTAACATTTTCCTTGGGTATTTATCATGTGTGTGTTCTTTGTTACCTCGTCATGGAAACCCCACTGGGATAAAAATCACGATCATGAAAAAAGTACAACCACACATATTTCACATTTTTTCCTTGAAAGAAATATCTTCAGGATGTGCATTTTAGTCAAATATATCTCTTTAGGAAATTGAGCTTAGGAGAATAAAATCTTCTGATTTCTATTATAATCTATGTCTTTAGACTTCTACTCCATAACTCTCTTTTGACATAGAAAATAATTTCTTGGTGTATTTAGACTTCAAGTCAAACATATTTACACACTCGTCTAATCATTCTTTCTTAGATCCTTCTTACTCGTGTCATGTACCCTATTTGTGTCATGTATTCTTTCTTAAATCCTTCTTACTTTTGAGATTTATGAGAATATAATATATTAATATTTATGTACTCTACTTTATTACCTTCTTTATTTTCTTAACTTCAAATGAGAGTAAGAGTTCTAATAATATATTTTTATGTTTTGACCTTGACTTTATACATATCCACATTCATGTTTCCAATTACTTTTCTTTCATTTTTGTTATAGGTTATTGATTACTGCGTTTCACTACAAGTCAATTAACCTAATGTGCACACTACCACAATGAAATGATATATCAATGAAGAAATTTTGGATCAATTTCACAAAGAACTAGCAATCTGTAACACTAAGAATACTCCTTAATCTAAAAAAAATGAAAAGATGATTAATTGGTAACAAGCTAAGATCCTAGAAATATAGACAAAGGTTATCTAATATTCAATCAAAAAATAAATGCAAGAACTAAACTTTCAACTAAATATTAAGGATGAATCCACGAGCAAACATAATCGATATAAGGTGATCACGATTCAGTCCAGGATGTTCAAACAAAAAAAATCAGCAAGTCTATAGGTCTAGATCTCATTCAAATAGACTAATCCACTTCTATGAAAATAATCCACATACTAATCAAGTACTCACACTACAAGAAAACATGCCTATAACGAGGAAAAATATTTCTCGTAAAGTTACGATTAGATAACCACGACATTATGACGAAACGATTGTTACTTGTAAAGTCGTCATAAATTTACGAAGAAAAGGCTTCGTCGTAACATAGATGTAAAGTTACAACGCTTGTACGAGGAAAGAGAAATTTAGTCACAAACTCCTTGCAATCTTACAATTACATTACGACGAATTATGTTACCGTTATTATAGAAAAAAACGTTTTTTAAGTGTGGTTCACCTAACAAATTTTGTTGTAGTTACCTTATAAATAATATGTTAAAGACTTGTAAAATCCTAGTAAAATATTTCCTTGTAAATATGTAGTTATACTTTCACCTACCAAACTCAATTTTTTTCTATATACATGGCCACTCTCATTCATAACAAACACACAAACGAAAAAGAAGAGAAAAAATCAAGAAAAAATGTCTAATGGTAGAAATATTTACGAGTTTCAGAGTTGGATGTATACGCAAAAAGATTCCGCCGGTAGAGTGACATATGCATTTCTTAACGAGCAAGAGACATTCATGTACCATGCAAACTGTACACCGGTCACGCTTGAAAGCGGTAAGATATTCTATCATTTTTGGAAGTGAAAGAATTCAAAATTTTCCCATAGTGAAACTGTATGGAAACATTTAGTAAACAAAGCTTTTACATCACAATACTATATTTGGTTTCAACATGGAGAGGGTTATGGTGGAAATGAAGCTAGTAATAGTAGTAGTAAATTTCAGGATGATGGTAATAATGAAGAATCGAATCATCTGCATAATGAATATAGTTATAATCAGGAGGAACAAATAGTAGATCATGATATGGTTCACGACATGATTAATGATGCATTTTGAGAAACTACTACAACAATAGCTGATGAAACTGGAAATTTTAAAGAACCTAATTTGGATGCAAAAAAGTTTTATGAAATGCTAGATGCTGCAAATTAACCAATCTACCTTGGTTGTAGAGAAGGTCTCTCTAAATTGTCTATAGCAGCTAGGATGATGAATATTAAAATGGATCATAATTTACCTGAGAATTGCATGGATGCATGGGCGATTTGTTTAAAGAGTATTTGCCAGAAAACAACGTGTCAGCTGGATCTTATTATGAGATTCAGAAATTGGTTTATAGTCTTGGGTTTCCTTCAGAGATGATAGACGTTTGCATCGACAACTGCATGGTCTACTGGAGAGACAATGAGAAGCTAGAAGAGTGTCGATTCTGTAAGAAGCCACGATTCATACCGCAATGACGTGGGAGGAATATGGTACCGTACTAAAGGATATGGTACTTACCAATTACAGATAGGTTGAAAAGATTATATCAATCTGAGAGGACTTCCGAAGCGATGAGGTGGCATGCTGAACATTTCCAGAGGGATGGCGAGATCGCTCATCCATCAGATGCAAGAGCGTGGAAACATTTCAACAAGGTACATCCAAAATTTGCTAAAACAATTCGGAATGTCTATCTTGGGTTACGCACATACGGATTTGGTCCATTTGGAATGTCTGTGAGACAATATTCATTGTGGCCAATCATTCTTACGCTGTACAACCTGCCTCCGGAGATGTGCATGGAACAAGAATTTCTATTCTTGACCATATTAGTCTCTAATCCGAAGCATCTAAAACGGTCGTTAAATGGTTTTCTTCAACCATAGATATAAGAGCTGAAGGACTTGTGGTGAGAAGGAGTGAGAACGTATGATTGTTCCATGAAAAATAATTTTACGATGCGAGCAGTTCTGCTGTGGACGATAAGTGACTTTCCTGCTTATGGAATGCTGTCTGGATGGACTACACATGGAAGCTTATCTTGTCCACGTTTTCTTGGAGCGATAAATGCTTTTCAACTGAAGAATGGTAGGAAGAGTTGTTGGTTTAACTGTCATCGTCAATTTCTTCCCCTTTGCCATCCGTACCGAAGAAATAAGACATTGTTTAGGTACAAAAAATTGTCAGAGACACTTCTCCGCCATATCTCACTGGAGAACAGAATGAAGCGCAAATTGATTAATACAGAGCTCAGAAAACTGTTCGCTAACATGTTCCTGGAAATATGCCTGATGGGTATGGGGTCGCTCACAATTGGCATAAGAAGTGTATATTTTAGGAGCTGCCATATTTGAAGGATCTTCTTTTACGCCACAACCTCAATGTTATGCATATAGATAAGAACTTTTTTGACAACATCATGAATACAATACTGAACGTCCCAGGGAAGACAAAAGATAGCAAAAAGTCAAGGATGGACTTACCTGATATTTTCTCAAGAAGTGAGTTACATAACAAAAGCAATGGAAAATGTTCCAGTTCCTATCTTTGGGTTGTCATCATAAGCGAAGACAACTTTGTTTAACTGGGTTGCATCAGAAGTTAAGTTCCATGATGATTATGTTTCAAATCTCTCAAGATGTGTTGAACAAGGTCAGAAGTTCTGAGGAATGAAGATTCATGACTGTCATGTGTTTATGAAACTGCTAGTTCCATTCACCTTTGTTGAGCTGAATGTACATGAAGCACTTGCATGTAAATATTGTTGATTAATTAATAATATATATACATATGTTATGACATGTTATTAACTGGATTATTTTTTTCAATATACAACCGGTAGAGCATTCTACAGAGACCTGAGCACACGTACGTTCAAGGAAGAAGTCATCAAAAAACTTCATGAGAACATTCCGATTATAATGTGCAACCTAGAGAAGATATTTCTCTAGTATTTTTTGACGTTATGGAACATCTAGTTGTCCACCTTCCGTACGAGGAATTTCTTCGTGGACCTGTTCACAACGGATGGATGTATCCCTACGAGCGCTCCATGAAACATTTGAAGGGGAAAGCAAAAAATCTTGCAAAGGTGGAAGGTTCAATGGTTGCTGGGAGTTTGATAGCAGAAACATCTCACTTCATATCATACTACTTTGCACCAATAGTACGTACCAGGAAAAGAGTTCATAGAAGATATGATGATGGTTGAGTCGTGCCAACTTATTAAATTAGCGATGTTCCTGACATTTTATGACAAATTGGACAGTTTGGTGGTAGATTACGAGAAATATGGTGGTCCAGTGAAGAGGATAAGCATAGTGCGAGCATGCAGTGACGCGTTCGTTTGAAAGGTAAATACTGATGTGAATTTTAATTATATAAAATGATGTTAATTATATTAAGTGATACATTTGTTTAATTTACAACTAGTTTGTAAAGTAACTTGAAGAAGCAATACAATGAATATCTGCAACTGAACTGGACCGAAGAAAAGGTCAACACTATGTGAAGTGGTTAAAATCTCAGGTAATATAACTCACTTAAATATTAAGAAAGTAATGAACACTATAATATAATATGAATTTGGAACATAGTAACTTTTTGTAGGTTGATTATGACGATCCATATTACCCCTCATGGTTTCATAATTTGGTCCTAGGTCCAGTAGCAAAAGTCACCACATCACCTATGTATTTTACACGAAGTTTTACCTTTCATGCATACGATTATGGGAGACGTCGGGTGACAAGTAACTACGGAATATGTGTGAAAGGTGAAACAGACTTTTACGGGATTTTGTAGAAGATTATTGAAGTGGAATTTGGAGAGTTGTTGAAGCTACAATGTGCCCTCTTCAAATGTGACTACTTTGACCCCGTTGTAAATAGAGGTGTTTGGTTTAACAAATTCGGTGTTGTGGATGTCAATTCTGTAAGAAAATTCAACAAATTCGAGCCTTTCATCTTAGCTTCTAAAGTTAGCTTCATTCCATACTCTCGCCTTAGAAATTTAGGGATAACTTGGTTAACTGTTATCAAGATTACACCTCGTGGACAAATAGTTACTAGAGAAGAACCACCTTTGCAAGAAGAAGCGAGTATCACTGAAGTAGAGGTACATGATCAACAAACTGATGAAATCCTTCTTATTGACCCGAATAACCGTCAGTATGAAGATATTCCAGACGATGTGATGGATGAAGCAGGATAAAACAAGTTTGATGGAAGCGATGATGAACATTGTAATGATGTTGATGAGAACTCAATGATTCAGAATGATGTAATATATGTACCAAATGTTGTTCTTATATATCAGTTAACTAAGACTTAACAGATGTGCAAGAAATACTGTTTAATAGAATATTTATTCATTTGGGTTTTAAAAACTTATTTGGAGTTTAGGGTTAAAGAAAATTGGATAATGAGGATAAAACTGAAAAAAGAGATATGATGTTGTAGATAAGTAACTTTGGGGTTTAGGAAATTGATTTTTGGGGTTTCATATATGACCTAGTAACTTCGTCGTAATTGAAAACGTGGGCCTGGTAACTTCGTCGTAAAGTGAACAAGCCTAGTACATTTGTCATAAAATGAAAAACGCGGGCCTGGTAACTTCGTCGTAAACTGAAAACCGCGGGTCTGGTAAATTATTTGTAATAGAAAACGCGGACCTGGTAACTTCGTCGTAATTTTTAAAAAGTGAGTCTGGTAACAGCGTCGTAATATACGGGCCTGGTAACTTCCTCGTAAGTTTACGAGGACTGTGTTTCCCCTATATAAACATGAGACCTGTACGAGGCTCGCTTCGTTCATTCCTCTCAACTCACCTCCTAAAACGCGGTAAGTTCTCTCCCCCTTTTTTTGTTTAGTTTATGTGGCTAGTTTAGCTAATCAGTTTAGGTGATTAGTTTAGGTAACCAAACTAATTTAACTAATAAATTTTTTTTTTAATTTATATGGCTCCTAGGACAAAACCACGTGCACCCACTTATGGTCAAATGTTTGGCGACGGTGTTGGGAGTGCATCTTCTTCTGGCCCATCATCTACCGAGACCGTTCTTGAGTCTCATGCATCTCATAGAGTTTCTTGGAGCCCTCCTCATCCTGCACCTAATATATCCCATCATATGGCTCCACCTGCTCCCCCCAGAAGCTCCACCTGCTGCACATGATCCTGCCCCAACAGTTGGAGTTCATCAAAATTTGCGTGTACCTCCATCTGCACCATATGCTACATATACAGTGGACGATCTACTTACCCAACCAGGGCGAGAGGTTTTAGATATTCTGGACCCCGATCGACCGAAGGGTACTTATTGGTAAGCTTTTTTATTATTTTTATTTTATATAATATTAATTTTTTTCTAACAAGTTAGTATAATATTTTCAAGTTTGGAGCCAACAACCGTGTCAGCCGGTGTGTTTCAGAAACGATCAAGGGGTATTTTCTCGAAGCCCATCCGAACTGCACTATGACTCCAGACCATGTTATGACGACGTGGTTTAAATGTTTTACAGTGAATATTTTTAAAATTTTATATGTAATATTTAATTATTTATTTTATTTTATTTTAAATTTTGTTTTTGTATTAGCAAAGGTGGCACTGGTCCTTAGCGATCAACGAGAGGGTGAAGATGAAATTTGTTGCAAAAGCAAAGGTTCGCCTTTGCAACACCGTTTCTGATTGGAAGGACAAGTGAGAAATTCACGGTTATGACGGGAAACCCCCCGAGATCGCAAAGGATTTATGGGATGGTCTCATCGCCTTTTGGAAATTACCCTCCTCGATCCGCAAGGACAATTCATGCTCCACGTCCTGCAGAAAAAGGGATAAAGACGGTCATTTTCCCATGCTTCATAGAACCGGGCAAATACCCCACGCCATGATCCGTCTAGACATTGTAAGTTTATTTTTAATATTTAATTTAATTTATTTTATTTTATTTATTAATTAATTTTCTATTTAAAATTATATTTAATTTATTCTTTTGGCTTGTAGGCCTAGAAGACCGGAGTCTTACCATCTCTTTATGAACTATTCAAGATGACTCACGCCACATTAGACGGTTTTTTTGTTGATCCACGGTCAGAGAAACTTTTTCACCAAGTGGCTTCTCGGATTGAAGAGCGGGAGACACATCTAACCCAACAGTCTCCTGATGGATTATCCTTAGAGTTGACTACAGAAGAGGTCGACCGGATCTTCGAAGAGATAAATTTTTAAAATAGATTTTAATTTATTTGTATTATTTTTATATAATTAACTATATTAATATGTATTATTTTTTGAAAAGGTGGCTACCTGAAAGAAGGGACGGACAATGGGAATAAGATCCGTCAACAAAGTCACAAGGGCGACTTCGTCATAATCTTCGAGACGGAAGCATGAGACTTCTCAGATGCATGCTGGAATTGATACACAGCAGATTCGCTTGGACTCATTTGAAGATCTTCTAGACGTTATGGCGGTGGGAAACCCCCTTATGCAGAGAGCGTTGGACGCTAGACGAGCGGCTCTCGGGATGCAGAAACCTCATCCCGAATCAACGGATCAAACCTCTTCGGAACAGAGTGGCACGCCAGATATTTCGACAACGTGATTCCGTATCTTTTTAAATTTTTTTCTTTTTTGTAGTATTAATTTAAATATTATTTTATGACATTTATATGGATTTTCAAATTTTTAATATTTAGTTTTACAATGTAAATATTTTAAAATTTTGAATATTCGTAATATCACATGTAATATGAAAAATATAATATATATATATATATATAAATAACGATGTAAGCCCCTCGTAAAATGTACAAGGAGTTTACAACGAATGACTAGTTAAATTATCGTAAAATTTACAAGGTAAGTTTTTAAAGTCCTCTAAATTTTACAAGGACATTACAAGGTAATTTTACGAGGTCTTTGCGATGACATTTAACGTGGACATTACGACCAACCCCTTCCTTCTGTTTTATGATGAGGGTGTTTCCACGTTAAACTTACGAGAATGCTACGATGAAACTTCCGTTACAACGGGCGTTTTACAACCAATCGTTGTTCCTTCTTAAATCGTCGTAACTCCCATATTACGACGAATTAACAAGGAATATATCCTTCATAAAAAATATGTTTTCTTGCAATGTCATGTATTTAACATCAACTTTCGTTTGCATAATACAATATAGCATGCATACATCACAAGTCTACTAACCATTAAACATCTCTAACATCAATTGTCATTGGCTAGACATGTAAATGATAATATTAGGTTGGTTCAAGCATTTCATTGAACACATTCCTGGCATAGAATCACCTAAGCTCTAAATCAACTTGACCAAAGCTAATCTAGCAGTACACCTAATAAGTCACAAAAAAATGTTAATAAAGAAAAAAACATCCTAAATATTCACTTAATCATCTTAATTTACCTAACCCATGAACCACAAAGTGACTACTCACTAAGCTCCATGATAAACCTCAAACTCATGTAAATTTTAAGGCAAATTATGTTATTAAGCAAGTAGATTAAAGATTTTACAAAATTAGTCAAGATCTTGAGAGAAAATTAGATAGGTCCCAAATTTAGATCTTGTATTTATATTAGCTTAAAACTCCAACTAGGTCATCCCAAAAGTTTCGTGTTGACTCAAAAACAAAATAATAAAATCTGGTCTCGATGCCAAACACGGGCCAGAGTTGCCCGCGTCCATCGCCCGTGTTCGTCCATTCTCCATCCGTCCACCCTGCTTGTAAACCGCAGACCAGTGTTGCCCGCGTTGGCTCTCCGCGTTCATTCTATTCTTTGACTCATCCACCATTCCTGCATTCCATGGGTAGATTCAACCCGCGTTCGACGTCCTCGGTTCGTCCTGAGCTCACTCGAAATCCTGGCTTCATTCTACGAACTGCGTTGACCCGCAGCCATGACCCACAGTCGACTTATTTCCTTGGTTATTTTCCCAAAGCTCAATCTTCACTCTTTTTGATTCAAATTGGTCCCAAACACCTCCAAAGACTTCAAAAGGAAACTCCAATATCTAATAAAGACATATGCATGGAAATACAACCTAAAGATGTCTAAATGCTAATCAAAATGCCCATATGTACACAAAATGGATGTTTAATTCAATGAAAAACACAAGATATCAACTTCCCCAAACTTCTGTTTTATTTGTCCACAAGTAAACTTTCAGGAACTCATAGGAGGAGAGGTTTGAAGATGAGAGTTTATAACCAAAAGAAACACTTTCTAGCATTCAACATGACATCCTAAGAGAAACATAACAAATAGCATGAAAAAACTCTCTTATTATACTCTAGCTTCTCCAAGCCTATTAAGACTCTTATGTCTCTACACAAGTTGTAATACTCATCAATCAGCAAGTCTTTCCAGCCAAATCTCACATTCAATAAAACAAGCATACAAGGTGAATTCTTGCAAATAGGGACTTGATAAGTAAAAATGGCTCAATGTGATGAAGAAGAGCAGGTTTTCAAAGTAACAAACTCTCTTATTACACTCAAGTCAAGAATAGAAGCAATGCCATTATGCAAAACTTATCTAAGAAAATGAGCAATTCATGCATACACCAATCTGTTCTCATCATTTTACCATTTTCATAAATGCTTTTAAGCTCTTCTCTTCTTCTTGGTGTCAAAATCATTCCCTTTTCATCCCACTCTTCCTCACTCATGAACACTTTCTTTTTCTTTCACTAACCAACTAGGGATTCCTTTTCTTTTGTTTTCTACATAGCTCATCTTTTTCTTTGCTTTCCCTAATTTTTTCATACTTTTTTTTCTTTTTTTTTTGTGGGATTTCTATTCAACACATCTAGAACTTTTTCTTTTCTTTTCATCCCTAGTATTTATCTTTCTTTTCCCACTCTTTTGTTCATTTCTTTTCACTTATTTCTCGCCTCAAACCCAAGATCAAATTCTTTTCATTACCACAACACACTTTCCTTCCTAACTGTTAGTTCAAATGAGGTCCTAAAGCTAGCTAAAGATGAGAAAAAGCCAATGTCACTCCCAATACTCTCAAGATTTCTACATAACAAGCTATCAATAAAATGCCTCACTCGAAAAATTCAATTAAGGTTTCAAAGTATTGCAAGGGTTAAAGGGTAGGTAACTGCCACTTGGGTTCTCCAAGAGTGATACAATGGATAAAGATAAACCCAAATGTGTATGAGATCCATGATCAAGTATAAAATTTCCATATGCAAGAGAGATTTAAGTTCATTTAGCCCCAATTCAGTTTGGAGTTGGTTTCAAGAACAATTTCAATATCAAGCAAGCAAAAAGTTTCAAGTAGAGTTTTTAAGGCTCGAAGCATACAAGATTTTCAAGAGATATTTAAGCTACTTGATATGTTTGGCTAGGGTATCAAGTGGAGCTTTAGACTATAGAATTAATACTAAAGATGCAAACGAAAGAAGATATGAAACTAAATGCTTCTTTTTATGTTTTTTGAAAATTTTCAAATTTTGTGGGGTTTTCTATGCAAATAAGTATTCACAAGGCAATGCATGAGACTCATGGCAAGTAGACAAAACAAAACACAATATGAGAGTAAACACACATGCATTAAGTCTGAAATTCATCACTTGGTTTATACAAGGAAAAAAAATGACATCATTATTTGGATACATCATTGACATTCAAGTCATCACTAGAAACATCCTGACTTTCATCAAACTCGTCTTCAACAACTTTGTCCGTGGTATCGTCAGGAAGATCTTCGTATTCACGATTATGCGGATCAATGAGAAGGATTTGATCATTTTGTTGTTCAGGTCCTCGACTTCATTGATGTGTTTTTCTTGCAAAGTTGGTTATTTTCCACCGATTATTTGTCCAGGAGGTGTGATAACAGCTAACCAATTTATACTAGATTCTTTCAACCGAGGGTATGGAATAAAGCTTACTCTGTATGCTTGCGAATCTAATATGAAAGACTAAAGTTTGTTGTACCTTCGTTCAACATTTACATCAACAACACCAAATTTGTTAATAACTTTGAGAATTCCATTTTAATGATCTCTTGCAAGATAAGCTTCAATAACCCTGAGAATTCCACTTCAACATTCAAACCAGTCACATTTGAAGAGGACGCATTTCAGCTTTAATAACCCTAGGAATTCCACTTCAATGATCTTTTGCAAGATTTCGTAGAAATTTGTTTCGCCTTTCACACATATTCCATAATTACTTATAGCCCAAATTTTACCATACTCATATGTATGAAAAATAAAGTCTCGTGTGAAATACATCGGTGATGTCGTGACCTTTGAAAGTGTTCCTTGAAGTAATTTGTGAAACCACAGGGGGTAAGATGGATCAGCATATTCAACATGTATAAATAAAGAGAACGTTAAAATTCTTCATATTAACGAAGAATTAATACAGATGTATGCCATAAAAATTTGAGTTACTACCTGAATCCTCAACCACTTAATAAAGTGTTGATCTTTCCTTTTGTCTATCTCACTTATGGTTATCCCTTGTACTGCTTCTTCAATTTGAGTAACAAATAGGCTGGAAATCATATTTTGTGTTAATTAATCAATTGGATATAATATATATGTGTGTGTGTGTTTATAAGTTTCCATATATGTTACCTTTCAAAATCACGCATCAATGCATACTCGCAATTGAGTAGAATATAAGTGTGTGCACTATGAGCGTCTTGTGCACTCGACCACCAAACCTCTTTCAGTTTCCCACCCCAATTGCCCAATTTGGCAAAAGATGTCTGGAACATCATCAACCGCATATGTTGGCACGACACCACCATCATCATTTCTTCTTGGAGCTCTTTTCCAAGTAAGTACATTTGGTGCAAAGTATTATGATGTGAAGTGAGATGTTTCTTCCGTCAATCTTCCAACAACTATAGAACCTTCAGCTTGTGCGAGATTTTTGGCTTTTCTTTTCAAATGTTTCATGGTCCGCTCATACTGACACTTCCATCCGTAATATACAAGTCCACGAAGCAATGCCTCATACGAGAGGTGGACAACTAGATTCTCCATGACATCAAAAAATGTTGGAGGAAATATCTTCTCCTAGTTGCACAATAAAATGAGAATGTTCTCATGAAGTTGTTGAAGAACATCAGTGCGTGTGCTAAGATCCCTGAAAAATGATCCAATGGCTTGTATATTCCAAAAAATAATAATCAAACACTTAAGTAGTCATATTATTTATTTGTGCATAAATAAATTAATTAATTCCTAATATAGTACTTGCAAGTGCTTCATATACTTTTGTTGGAAGTAGCTCCGCAAATGCAAAGGGAAGTAGTCGTTGCATAAAGACATGACAATCATGAATCTTCATCTAAGAGAACTTTTGACCATTTTCAACACATCTAGAGAGATTTGAAACATACCCATCAGGAAACTTCACTTCTGATGCAACCCAGTTGAAAAACACCGACTTTTTTTCTGATGACAATCTGAATATCGGAAGAGGTACTTGTCCATTGATTTTATATGTAACTCACTTCTTGAACAAATATCAGGTAAGTCCAACCTCAATTTTATGTTTTATTTTGTCTTCCCTTCGACATTCAGTATTGTATTCATGATGTTCTAAAAATAAATCTTCTCTATATGCATGACATCAAGGTTGTGGCGCAAAAGAAGATCCTTCCAATATAGCAACTCCTAAAATATACTCTTATTGTGCGAATTGTGCTGAACTCCGTAATAATCAGTCATATTACCGAGAACATGCCAATTATTCCCACGTTCAACTGTCTTTAAGCTCCGTATTAATCGATTTGCGCTTCAATTTGTTCTCCAGTTAAATATGGAGGAGGAGTGTCTCTCACAACCCTTTTGTACCTAAACAGTGTCTCATTTCTTCGGTACGGATGGATAATGGGAAGAAATCGTCGGTGACAAACGAACCAACATGTCTTCCTACCATTCTTTAATTGAAACACATTTGGCATTCCATTACAATATGGACAAGATAATCTCTCATGTGTAGTTCATCCTAACAACATTACATAAGTAGGCAATTCACTTATGGTCCACAAAAGCATTGCTCACATCGTAAAATTTGTTTTCGTTGAACAATCATATGTCTTCACCCGTGTTGACCACAAATCTTTCAACTCTTTTATCAATGGTTGTAGAAAAAAAATCTAGAGACCTTTTTGGATGCTTCAAACCAGGTATTAATATGGTCAAGAATAGAAACTCCCGTTGCATGCACATCTCCGGTGGTAGGTTGTATGACGTAAGAATGACTGGCTACAATGAATATTGTCTCCCTGACATTCCAAATGGACTAATTCCATATTTGCATAATCCAAGATACACATTCCAAATATTTCTAGCGAAATCACGATGTATCGTATTAAAATGTTTTAAAGCTCTTAAATCTGATGCATGAGTGATCTCACCATCCGTGTGAGCATGTTCGGCATGCCATCTCATCCCTCTAGAAGTCCTCTCAGATTGGTACAATATTTTCAACTTGTATGTAACTGTTAAATACCACATCCTTTGGTACGATAGCCTATTACGCCCTCGTCCTTGCGGTTTGAATTGTGGATTCTTGCAGAATCGAAATTCTTCTAACTTCTCATCATCTCCCTAGTAGATCATGCAATTGTCGATGCAAACATCTATCATCTCCGAAGGCAACCCAAAACTGTAAACAAATTTCTGAATCTCATAATAATAATCAGCTGACACATTGTCTTCCGACAAATACTCTTTAAACAAGTCTACCTATGCATCCATGCAATTTTCCGGAAGATTGTGACCATTTTTAATATTCATCATCATAGCTGCTAACGACAATTTAGAGAGATCTTGTAGATTGGCTGATCAGCAACAGCTAACATTTCATAATTTTTTTTGCATCTATGTTAGGTTCTTCAACTTCATCAGCTACAAATGCATCGGCTACCATATCATGAACCCTATCATAATCTACCATCTGCTCCTCCTGATGGTAACTATTTTCATTATGCAATTAATCAACTAGTTCATCCTGAAAATTGCTATTACTACTACTAGCTTCATTCCCACAATTATAATCTTCTCCATGTTGAACCCAAATATAGTAATGTGGTGTGAACCCTCTATTTACTAAATGTTTCCATACATTTTCATGAGGAGAAAATTTTGTATTGTTGCATTTCTGACAGGGATAGAACATCTTACCGCTTTCCTGCTTTAGCGGTCTAGAATCTGCTTGATGCATAAATGTCTTCAGCCCGTCAAGAAATTCTTTTGTCACTCTCCCGTTAGCATCTATGTGCGTATACATCCAACTGTATAACTTGAAAATATTGCCATCACCGAATATTTTTTTTTCTTTAATGTCTTTTTTGTGTGTTTCATTTGAAACACAAATGACATATATTTTGGAAAATTTTGAAATTGGTAGGTGATATTTTACTAGGAATTTACGAAGAAACATAATTTCTAAGCCCAACCAAAAACACGTTTACACCAAAAATGTAGATAAACTCGAGACGTCTTCGCTTAAGAGACGTAAACCATTTCGTCGTAAACTAATTTTACGTCTACTTAACAACGACAAATGATATCGTTGTAAAAGACATGTAAAATTACTTATTTCTTACGACGATTTATTATTCTCGGTACTTTACGAGGAAAGTATGTGAAATGTCATTCTCCTCCTAAAGTCGATGTAAAGTAGATGTAAATTTACTAGTCTTTCGTTTACTCGTAATTTTTTCTAGAAAATCAGAGGTTTTCTTGTAGTGAAACTAGATCCTTATTTTCATGTTATTTAATAAGGTTAGACAAATCAATCAATCATAATATTCATAACATGATCTAATTTTTTTTATATTATTTGGATACAAGATTAATTATTATATTGTTTTAAAATATAAATAGTAGCATAATTTTTTTTGAACATTAATAATAATATAATATTGTTTCTATAATTACATTAATGCAGATATTGTGTTTTCATTAATCACTAGATTGTGATCCGCAATTTGAAAGTATTTTCAAAATTTAAAAAGTAATTTTTTATCGATAAAAATGTGTCACCTAACTTCTAACGAGTTGAAACTATGTGACAGTTATATTGTTTCTATTATAATGATGAATTGTTTACTAAAGACAAAAATGAAAAGGCTTTTGTTACGTAGAATTTAATGGAAATGAATTAAGAACGTGAGATTGGTTTTCAAAAATGTTAGATCTGAGTTAGACGGGTTGATCGAATAGAGATCTAACTCGATTAGTGGACTTACTACGAAGACGTTATGTAACTCGAAATGATCTTGTTATTTGTTTTTCACAACAAACAGTGATTCTTAAAAGTTTAAAGTGTGGCTCAAAACAAATAGAATGTTCACAACTTAGTTTTCTAGCCTCCCCATGTTCTCTTCTAACCCCCTCATCCTTTTATAGCCCATGTCCAACCTTGTTCGCCCTAATGCATGGTTCTTTCTTTCTTAACGGGCCGGGCCTCTTTGTGGGCCGAACAATAGATCGCCGCGACCAAAGGTCGAGTTCGGCTTCATTAGAGAGAAGCCCGTCGTTGTTGGCTGGCGCGCTGAGTTGGTGCCGCCCCTCCTTACGGCCCAATTATGATCAAACCGTGTCGGAATCTGATGGGCCGACCCTCCTGACGGGCCAAACCTTCACTAGATGGGCCGTGTTAAGGGATGTAATCCATCTCTAACATTAAGTCCCCCCATTTCGTTTGAAGCGAGCACGAGCAAACTTCGAGCGAATTCTCCGTATCCGGCTTGGAGATTGTAGGGAATGTCTCGGAGACCGCTTTCTCCCGAGTATTTTTGGCATATCGGGATTCTTAATCATCGCATACCATGACCATAGTTCGGTAAGTCAGGGGGTCGAGAGCTTTATTTCAGCAACATACGAATTTGATCGCGACGTTACCGGTCTTTGCTATACGAAACCTGTTAAAGTTCCGCGCTATGATTATACCGGATCTGGTTTCGGAAGTGGAGTCGCCGCCTTTAGGCCCAATAGGCTCATCTAGGGTAATGATTGTGCGACTCTAGGGTTTCCCCCACTTTTTCCTATAAATAGGAAAGTGTGGGTCTGGTTATTCATTCTTTCTCCGCGATTTCATGTACCTTCTTTCTCTTTCTCTTTCTATCCTTTCTCTCTCTAAGTGTTCAGTTGTAAAATGAAAACTGGGTCTGGGCGTAAATTCTCCGAAGCGGAGAAAGGGAAGGCACTCGCCGCGTCCCCGACGGCCGATTCTTCTCGGCCGATGGATATGACTCTATCCAACGACCCTGCCGTGGCTCACTTATATGCCCTAAGGGACATGGACGGTCTCGATCTGTCCCAGCGATTGTTGGTCGCGGATTCAGAGAGATTGCTGAGTGAAGACGATGACGGGAAATCGACGCACGAGCATGAAAACCTGGGCACCATGACTGATGGGACCGATAGGGTGCCTAATTGGGAGCCATGAGTTATCGTTAGCGAAGAGCCTCTGATTTTGACGGAAGACGACTTGTTGTATCCAATCAAATATCATGAAATCGGAACCTTCGAGCGGCTGCCAGCGTTGGACGCGAGCCTTGTCTGCCTGTTGATTGTTGAAGGCCATAACTGGGGGGATGTTCGGGGAACATGGTCCACAGTTGGGAGCGTTCGAGCGGTCTTGAGGGCGAGCGGCGGTGAAGGACTCACGTTCATCATCCCACGAGACGATCAACGACCATGGACTCCTCCTGTCGGCTATCAATGTGTTTACGAGTCTTCCTTTCAGAAGGATGTGAAGCTCTGGTTTCCGATCCTGAGGCTCGTAACATCATATTGCTTTCGCTGTGGAGTAGCAATTCCCCAAATGATCGTTGGCACTTGGCGTATCGCGGTAACACTCATGGGGATGGCCGCCGAGATCGACGTATCGATGAGTGTCAGGGTCTTCGAGGAGATGATGATGACGAGCGCCCAACCGAACGGCTTATTCTCGCTTCAAATGAGACCGGGTTTGAATATCCTGATTGGCTATCCGAACAAGACCCCGAACTGGGAGCGATCGTATTTTTATGTGAAGTGCGACGAGACAGCCTTCGAGGAGCCCCCAAACGATAGATATCGCGTTCGATGGAGCTCTAGGCTTGGTTAGACTGATTTCGCCAAATAAATTTTGGTCACGTTGCTAACTAACCATCCCTCTTTGTTTTGCCCTTTTTTGCAGTTACACATCCTTGCACGAAAGCCTACCCCGAGGACCTTTTTCCAAACACACTGAAGATCGCAGATCTTAGCCAAGAGAAGTGGTCTCGCATTACTCGCAAACGGATTCAGAGGAATCAAGAACGTATTTCTAGAGGTATGCCTGCTTTATACTCACGATGTTTCTTTATGCCTCCTTTCTTCGTATTAATGTTGTTTGTTGATCGCAGCAGACTGGATATCCAACATTCCGTGCGAGCAAACTCATGGTCTAAGACTCAAGCTTATTCCAGAGGAATTGCTCGGCTGAGGAAAAAGGAAAGAGGGGAAATGTCAGAAGATGAGAGAGATTCCGAACTTCAGCTCGATGCTCGAAAGCGATCTCCAGGGGGTTGATCTTCCGGATGCCAAGCCCCTATCGTTATTAGACACGATGGATGTGAAAAATCTGATAGCAAAGAAGGAATGTAGATCTCGAGACCGGACTAGCTGGGGTCCCGGTTGTAGAAGAAGCCGAGTCGGAAGGTGTCTTGGTTCGCAGGAACTCGAGGACTAGTGCAAAGCGAGCTAAGTCTGAATGCTCGCACGAGGATGCCTAGTCACCACGGAACCGGAAGGGCAAACAAGAAGTTTCCCGAATCGAAGAAAACAACGACCACTCTGAATCAGCGAAGGCATTCACCCCCGATGAGAAGCCCTTAAAGAGAAGGAAGAAGAAGAAGAAGAAGAAGAAGAAGAAGAAGAAGAAGAAGAAGAAGAAGAAGAAGAAGAAGAAGAAGAAGAAGAAGAAGAAGAAGAAGAAGAAGAAGAAGAAGAAGAAGAAGAAGAAGAAGAAGAAGAAGAAGAAGAAGAAGAAGAAGAAGAAGAAGAAGAAGAAGAAGAAGAAGAAGAAGAAGAAGAAGAAGAAGAAGAAGAAGAAGAAGAAGAAGAAGAAGAAGAAGAAGAAGAAGAAGAGGGAAGTCGACGAGGAAGCCGCACACACTTGCGAGGAAGTCGAGGTTTTGGTCTCTTGCGATGCACATGGAGAAGAAGAGGGAGGGAGGGCTCCCCAGATTCCTGAGCAGAAGAATGCTCCCATCGCCGATGATGTCATCCCCCAATCGGCAAAAAAGGCGGTTGAGAAGGGGATAGAAGCACCAAGGCGCGCTCCCCCCCCCCTGGTGCTCCATCAGGTGGACTTTCACTACTTCAACGAGCCAAACCCTTTAGTCAGAGACGCCCACGCCTATGCTGAGTTACTCCGTCAGGCAAAGGGGGGGGGGTCCCGAGATATGCCAGAGGTAGGCGATCTCCTTTTCTCGGAGCTGTACATCGATGCGGCCCGGAATGCTCTTCTGGTTTGTAGTTTTGCTTCCTTCTATATTTTGCTAGATTGCTCTCCCAAGTCTCAGTTATTTTCATTGTATCTCGTGTAGTCTGAGGGTCGATGGAACCACTTGATCCAAGAGTATGATCGTGCTCTGAAGCAGACGGTGGTCAAGCTGAAAGCTGCTGAAAAGGACGCGGCGAGCAAAGACACCTTCATTAAGAGGAAAGGTGCTGAGTTCCTTGAGGTTTTGAAGAAGGCGGTCGGAGAGAGGGATCGGTGGGCTGCTCGCTCTAAAGCTGAAATGGTGAAAACCACTGAATTGTCTGCCGAACTGGAGAGAGCCCATCTGTGAATCGAAGAGCTCGAACGTAAAAACACCGAGGTCGTGGCTGCGAAAGATGCTGCAGTGAATCGCCTGAGGGAATCTCGAGTTCGTGAGGTGACCCAAGAGCGGTCGAGGGTTGTGGATGTCATGATAGAAAAGTGCCTTCAACGATTCGAAGGCATCAAGGAGTACATGGCCCGGTGTTATATCTATGTGGAAAAGCGCCTCTACCTTAGCCAAACCAAGGGGGCGAGGGATTGCCTGAAGATGCTGAGAGAGCAGAAGGGACTTCAGGTACCGCAGGTAGTCCTAGACTCGCTTTCTGCCAGGGAGGCCGAGTTCCAACTTGCTGCGGAAGAGGCGAAGGTAGGGGATATCCCGAACGAGATTCTGGAGTTATCCCCCTTGGTTCTTCGATCGAGATTCGTTGTCGACTGCCCCCTTCCTAGTTTTGATCAATTCGGGACGAACGAAGGTATGATAGACTCCTCGATCGCGGTCAGTCTTCGGACGCCTGGCCATTCCTTGGATGAGGAAACCGAGGTTCCAGCTGTCGAGAAGGTGGTGGAGGAACGATCAGTCGAGCGGCCCGAGGGAGACCGAGAAGTTCTGTAGTAGATAGGGGACGCGGCTGTGTGTTTCCTTTTCGTCGTTGTTGTTGTTGAATTCCTCGTTGTTGTTGTTGTTGTTGTTTTTTTATGAAATGTTTCGAACGCTTGTTGATGTAATGTTTGGGCTTGGGCCCTGATTTAATCCATAGTTGTTTCTTCTGATATTTTGGTTTCATTTGAGTTAGAACTTTTCATTATCTAAATGGGCTCGTAACTCCTTATAATTTCCTGATTAACCGAAATATCGAAGTGCTCTCAAGGAGAGTGGAAACGACTAGATCCTAGACTTCCTCGATCGACTATCAGCCATCTAGTTGCTCGTTGAATAAATGAACGGATAAGAGCATCGTGGATCGGTAGGGTCTGTACCGTATTCATGATCTTTTATTTTGCAGTGTGGATTATCCTCGCAACGCAATCTTGTCAGGTGTTTGGTTGGCCAGACCTTTTTCTGAGAGATTATTGGAGGTTCCAGTTTCTTATTATTCGATTGAGTCCCTTGATTGGGCACTGATGCGGATAGCCGACCGAGATATTGCAGTTTTTTTAGGTTGGGGCTGCACCTTCAAAAAGGGTACCTACGTATCCCGCTCGGGGAATCAAGCCTCTCGTAGTTCATTGGGTCGAGCAAAAGTGAATGATTGGTTATTTGCTCGGTTTTTTTTCTTTGTCGAAGCGAGCAAAAGTGACCTGATTGTCATTTGTTCGCCCCCTTTTTTTGTGAGAAAAAGTGACCTGATTGTCATTTGCTCATTTTCTCTGTGTGCTCAATGGTGATACTTCCGAAGGTTGGAAGAATTCCATGATCGTTGTATCCGTTCTCCGATAAGGTTTCTAGCTTGTAGACCCCGGGCTTGACGACTTCGACGATCTTGTAAGGTCCTTCCCAATTTGTCCCAAGTTTTCCAGCTCCCCATTCCTTGGTATTTTCAAACACTTTACGTAAAACGAGATCGTTGAGAAGTAGCAGTCGGCAATTGAACTTTTTGTTGTAATAGCTCGCTACCAAGTGCTGGTAATTCTGGATTCAGAGCAGTGCCTGATCGCGGAGTTCTCCTATGCTGTCAAGCGCGTCAAGAAGCATGTCGTGGTTTATGTCGTTGTTCATGGGCAATTTTGCTCGTCGCAGGCTGATGACATTAACTTCTGCCGGAGACATGGCTGCGACACCATAGGCAAGAGAGAATGGCGTAAGGCCGGTGGCCATTCGTGGTGTTGTGCGATGTGAGCATATGACTCCGTCCAGTTCATCGGCCCAATGGCGTTTTTTCAGATCGAGTCTCTTTTTGATTCCGTCGATTATAGTTTTGTTCGTCGCTTTGGCTTGGACGTTGCCTTGAGTATAACGTGGGGTATATGTAGTTAACCTAATCCGCCATCGATCACAGAAGCCGCAGAAGCTGTTGGAAATGAACTGCGAGCCGTTGTCGGTGACTATTTCGTATGGGAGACCATGTCTGCAGATGATGTGTTTCCATACGAAGTTCTGGACCTCTTTTTTCATTACTTTGACAAACAATTCTGCTTCCACCCATTTCATGAAGTAGTCAATCATAACAAGTAGGAAACGACGTTGTCGCGAACTCGGGAGGGGTCCAACTATGTCCATCGCCCAACGCATGAAGGGGTAGGGCGCCGTCGTTGTACGAAGGAGTTCAGTAGGACTATGTATGTTAGGCGCATGTCGCTATTATTTGTCGCACATCTGAGCGTACTTCTCACAATCTTTTATCATGGTCGGACAATAGTATCCAAGGCTCTTGACCTTGAGGACGAGTGCACGTCCGCCATAATGGTTTCCAGCTGCCCTGTTATGTGTCTCGGCCATTACGAGGTAAGTCTCTTCCCCGTTTATACACGTGAGGAGGATTTTGTTCGCTGTCCATCGATAAAGCTTATTGTTCATCAGAACGTAGTTTGCGCAACGTGCTTTGAGTCGCCGGGCTTCCCATTTGTCAGAAGGAAGGGTGCCATGGGTGAACTGGTTGAAGGGGGTGCGCCAGTCCGTTTCCTGTGGCTCGCAAGATACCAGTGATACCAAAGCATTGCCGGCGATCGCTGCATCGTCTCCTGATACTGTTATGCTGGGCCGAGGGACATGGTGTATTGGTATAGTATGTTGGACTTGATCTTTAAGTCTGCTTCCAAGGGCGGCGAGTGAGTCGTCGCATACGTTGTCCCCGCGAGGAACCTTGGTGAGGGTGAAATGTTTGAAGGAACTCATGAGTCGCTAGACTACTTTTAGGTACGCATCCATTCGGTCGGTTCTTGCGTCGTAATCGCCGTTAAACTGGTTAGCGACGAGCTGAGAATCACAATAGGCGTCGACGCACTTTGCCCTAACGGCTTTGGCGAGCTGGATTCCGGCAATGAGGGATTCATATTCTGCTTCATTGATGGAAGCCTGGAAGTCCAAACGGAGAGACTGGCGAATAAAATCACCGGTAGGTGATTGAAGTTGGACACCGGCTCCGGAACCCTGAGTCGTTGATGATCCATCTACGTGTAGCACCCAGTTGGTATTCGGCGGGACTTGATTGCATTCGAGCTCGGGTGCCCGTACTACCAAGAAGTCAGCGAGGAGTTGCGACTTCGCGGCCGATCGGTTTTTGTAGGTGATATCGTGTTCGCTAAGCTCGACGACCCATTTTGAAAGTTGCCCTGACTGATTCTGTTTTGCATGATGGTCCGAATAGGTTGGTTTGTCAACAAGACAATTGAGTGCGATTGAAAGTAATACCTGAGTTTCCTTGCTGAGGTGACTACGGCGAGAGCCATTTTTTCCAGTGTTGATTAGCGAGTTTCTGCGTCTGTCATTCGCGTACTTGTGTAAAAGATGGGCTTTTGCTCGCCTCGATCTTCCCGGACAAGGACGCTGCTGCCGGCAGTGGACGACATGGCGATATAGAGATAGAGGATATCACCCTCTTCTGGCTTCGTTAACACCGGCAGTGTGGTAAGATATGCTTTAAGTCGATCGAATGCCTCCTCGCAATTTTCATCCCAAGCGAATCTCTTATTTCCTCGTAAGAGCTCGAAGAAGGGTAGGCACTTATCTGTGGACCTGGAGATGAATCAATTTAGAGCCGCTATGCGGCCGGTTAGTCGCTGGACTTCCTTGCCGTTTTTGGGACTTGGGAGTTCGAGGATTGCTGAAATCTGTTTCGGGTTTGCCTCTATACTCCTCTGAGTGACGATATAACCCAGAAACTCCCTGGACATTACCCCGAACGTGCATTTGTCTGGATTGAGTTTCATTCCATACTTGTTGAGGATGAGAAAACATTGCTCAAGGTGCGCGAGGTGATCGCTTGCTCGTAATGATTTGACGAGCATGTCGTCGATGTATACGTCCATCGTGGCGCCGAGTTGCTCAGCAAACATCTTGTTAACGAGTTGCTGGTAGGTCGCACCGGTATTTTTGAGACCGAATGGCATGACTTTGTAGCAGTACGTGCCACGATCGGTGATGAATGCAGTTTTCTCGCGATCGTCTAGGTGCATCAGGATTTGGTTGTACCCAGAGAAAGCATCCATAAAGCTGAGCAACTCGTTTCCAGAGGTGGACTCGACTAAGCGGTCGATGTGTAGGAGCGGAAAGCTATTCTTAGGGCAGGCCTTGTTGAGATCGGCAAAGTCAACGCAGACACGCCATTTGCCATTTTTTTACGGACTACGACCGGGTTAGCGAGCCAATCTAGGTATCGGACCTCGGAAATGAAGCCGGTTGAAAGTAAGCTATCAACCTCGTCGTTTTCCGCCCTAGCACGTTCAGGTCCAAGATTTTGTCGCTTTTGCCGTACGGGTTTAAAGTGGATCGACGTTGAGTTCAAGAATTGTAACGGATGGATCAATTCCTTGCATGTCGGTCGTTGCCCAGGAAAAGGTTGAGACGTTATCTTCAAGGAAGGAGACGATGCGATCTTTGTGGTCGTCAGCTAAATAGGCACCTACCCGGATTGTTTTGCTCGGGTCGGCGGAGTCAATACTGACTTTGGCGATTTCTTCTTTAAGCGGGTAGAGTTTTTCGATCGGTCGAGCCACCGTATTGATGTGGGGGTTAGACCAGCGAGCTTTCACTTCGTTTACCAGGAGGTCTCGGGCTGCTAGTTGGTCACCACGAAGCGTGAGTATGCGACCATTATTTCCAGGGAACTTGATACATTGATGATAGGTTGAAGGTATTTCCTTCATAGAGTGGATCTAAGGAGTTCCGAGGATCACGTTGTATGGCGCGCTGACGTCAATGATGGAGAACTTAACGTGTCTGGTTACTCCATGAACGGATACATCAAGTCGTATTGTGCCCAACACTGTCTCAGATGACCCACTAAAGCATGTAAGTGCTCTAGTGGATGGCTTGATGCGACTGGGATCGACACGCATTTTGTCCAGGGTCGCTTTGAAAATGAGATCGACTGAGCTGCTAGTGTCGATGAGTATCTTGGTTAATTCGAAATCGCCGATTCCGAGTTCGACAAGGAGGAGATCATTGTGAGGTGTGTAAAATCCGGCCAGATCCGCTGCATAGAAAGTGATCTGTGGATCGTTCTCTAGGACGGACGGCCAGTTTTTTTGCCGTGGTGGCTTTGCGACGAAACTCTTTGACGGAACGGACCGAGTCATCGCAGGGCGAGACCCACCCATGATAACGCTCAGTCTAGCTTCTTGGATATGGTTTAATTTTGTTCGCAAGTCTGTCACCGGTTCGGGGGAATGTTGGGAGTCCGACAGGGTGCTTCGCAGGATGCTCTGTTTGTTGTGGAGAACGTGAAGTTTAACCTGGAGGTCGGGGACGTTGGAGTTTAAATGATTGCGCAGATCCGTAACTTTAGAATTAAGCTTTGCTCGCAGGTCGGGATGACCATTGTCGAATTTATCGTGCAAATCTGTAACTTTAAAATTAAGCGTTGCTCGCAGGTCAGTATGACCATTGTCGATTTTATCGCGTAGATCCGTAACTTTAGAATTAAGCGTTGCTCAGAGGTTGACTTTTTTTGCTATTAGTCACCCGAGGACTCTGTGAGATGAATTGTGCTTTTCGTTTGAGCACATTCCGGAGATCTTCTTGGGGTGGTTCCCTGTCCGGGGGCGACGAGGGAAAGCCGGCGAGTATGGTGAATATCTTTCGAAAGAGATTTAGGCTTATCGTCATCAGAGGATGAATTGCCGTCCTGTCGAGAGGTGGCAAGGTCCGACCGTCGTGGGAGTTCTACGTCTTGCTTGTGCTGGGGTTTCTTCTTTTTATCTTTGTTTTTGGACCAGCTTTTGTTGCTCTTTGGTGGTTTTGGCCTGGCAGGGATCGATACTTGTTTGGCTGCTAGAAAAGGCCGTGAGCAAGATTTCGTGCAGTTTCTTGCATTCCTTAGCATCGTGCCCTTTCACTTTGTGGTAGTCGCAGTACTTATTTTCATCAAAGGTCGTTGTGGGAACATTGGACGTGCCAGTTCATGGAGGGATAACTTTCCCATCTCCTTCCCTCTCCCAAACGTTCCATCCTGGCTCTCAGACAACCACTGCGGTCCTGAGCGCATTATCTCCGGCGACAGCATAGACGATGGATTTTTTCTTGTCGACCTTGGCGTAGGGTGCGTGCTGTCTTGGCTTGAGAGGCATATCTGTGGATTTTGTCTCTGTCTGATTGACCGTATTTTGCTTGGTGTAGAATGCGTGTTTGTCCTCCTCGAGCATAACGAAGTTTTTGGAGCGTTGAAGAGTGTCTTGCAGGGATACGGTGGGGTGAGAATAAAGATTATTCTGGAACTCAGAGTTAATCCACAGCGTATGTCGTAAGGCTTTGACAACGGTTTTGTCGTTAACGTGAACCCTTGAGACGACCTGCTTGAAGCGTTCCATATAATCTTTCAGGCTCTCGGAAGAGCCCTGAGACATCTTCCACAGGTCGGAGATGGAAGCCCCATCTCGGGTGAACATGACGTAGTGCTTCAGGAACGCGGCGGAAAGGTCGTGGAAGTTATCAATAGACCCTTCTGCAAGCCTGGAGAACCATGTCAAAGCCGGTCCAGAGAGGCTCTCGACGAAGAGCTGGCACGATCCGGCGTCCTTCTCTTCGTCGCTGAAGTGGGCGCGAGCGACAGCGATGTTGAAGGTTGTCATATGGTCGGTAGGGTCTGAGTCGCCGTTGTACGGCTGGATGAGGAGTTTCTTTATTTTTCGGATCTTGACGTCGGTAATCCGACAAGTGAAGGGGTTGCGCATGGTGGCTTCGAGGACCCGTTCGATCTCCGGGGCCGAACTGGTTACACGGTGGATCTTGGAATGTATGTCCCGGAGTGAGTGTTGGAGCTGGGCTATCTGTCGGCTTGTCGTAGGGTCCGAGCAGTCGCGCGTTAAGTCGGGGCCGGTGGCTGCATGCTCCGATGGAATGATAGCTGGTTCGGGAGCGCCGGTGAGAGGGTTGACAGAAAAGAGTTGCCGACGGACTGTTGGCGGGTTGCTCGAGGTCCCGAGAGGAGGGGATAAGGCAGCGGCGAGGATATCGAGGCTTTCATTTGTCGCCTTCTGTATCTCGTCCTGTTGAGCGAAACGAGCCAGGATCGTATCCATGATTTCGGTCATGGTTGGCACGGAGGCGACGGGCGCCGGGTGCTCTTCGGTAGTAGCTTCGTCAGTGTTCATCATTCACATCATTTCTGATGTCTTTTACCGATCTTGGTGGAGCTAACCCAATCATCACGTCAATCTTCGCTTTATCTACTTTGATTCCTCTTTCTGAGTTCTTGTGTCTCAGAACGATCCCTTCTTTCACCATGAAGTGACACTTTTCCCAATTGAGAACAAGGTTTGTCTCTTCACACCTTCTCAAAACCCTGCATAAATTAGACAAATCCACAGCAAAAGAAGATCCATACACAGAGAAATCATCCATAAAGTCCTCCACCACATCTTCAATAAGATCAGAGAATATAGACATCATTGCTCTTTGGAAAGTTGTTGGTGCATTACATAGCCCAAATGGCATCTTGCGATAGGCAAAGGTACCATAGGGGCATGTGAAAGTTGTCTTTTCCTGATCATTGGGATTTATGGGTATTTGGAAGAAACCTGAGTATCCATCAAGAAAACAATAGTATGGGTGGTTTGGAAGTCTCTCAAGCATTTGATCAATGAAAGGCAAAGGAAAATGATCCTTTCTAGATGCAACATTAAGTTTTCGGTAGTCAATGCACATTCTATGACCAGTTATGGTTCTTGTGGGTATCAATTCATCCTTATCATTCTTTATGAAAATGATACCACCCTTCTTGGGAACTACATGCACATGAGATACCCAAATACTATCAGAAATAGGTAAATCACTCCAGCATCCAAGAGTTTAAGAATCTCTTTCTTAACAACATCTTTCAAGTTGAGATTCAACCTTCTTTGATGCTCTATAGAAGTCATTGATTCATCCTCTAGATGTATC
Organism: Moricandia moricandioides; assembly: GCA_905132885.1. NCBI lineage: Eukaryota > Viridiplantae > Streptophyta > Magnoliopsida > Brassicales > Brassicaceae > Moricandia > Moricandia moricandioides. The sequence continues at coordinate 80,319 of CAJHQQ010001314.1, forward strand.
CTATGCATACACAAGGAGATTGATATCCCTTTGATGTCTTCAAGTGAGTAGCCAATTGCTTTTCTATACTTTTAAAGCTCATTTAAAAGTGTAGACAATTCTTTGTCGTTTAGTTGGCTATTCACAATGACAGGATATGTGTTATTAGAACCAAGAAATGCGTACCTTACACCAATAGGAAGGGGTTTAAGCTCCACTTTGGTTGTCTTGAGCTTGCTCCAATCTTCTTGTGGAAGGTCTTCTTGTAAGGCGGTTGAGGCAACATGGTAAACAGCTTTAGACAGCTCTTGGAAGTTGTCTACTCCATCCAATCTCTTGTGAGACTCCAACATCCTCATGTACTATTTGCTCTCCTTGTCCTCAATCATTTGGACCTCTCTATCAACTGTTAAAGCATGTTGAAGAGAGTCCTCAAGCGCCATCTCTTCCAGGAACTCATCAGCTAAAGCATCCATAGCCTCAATGTAGAAGGCTTGCCCTTGAATGTTAGGTTATTTCATCATCTCCTTAACATTAACAATAGCTCCAACAGTAGCTAAAAATGGTCTTCCCAGAATCAACGGGTCCCTAAACTCTTCATCCATCTCAAGCACCACAAAATCAGTTGGTATCTTATAGTTTCCAACCATTACCGGTAGATCTTCCAAAATGCCTATAGGGAGCTTAACAGAGCGATCGGCCAGCTCTAGAGAGATTCTACACTTTTTGTAATGTGTAAAGTCAAGCTTCTTCGCAATAGACAAAGGCATGAGGCTGACACTTGCCCTCAAGATACATAGACATCTTTCAAATGAAAGTGGACCAATGTCGCAAGGTAAAGTGAAACTTCGTGGATCTTCAAGCTTCTTTGAGACAGTCAACCTTTGAATAATGGCACTACACTCATGACTAAGAACCATCATGCCCTCCATCTCCTTTTTCTTCTGAGTTATAACATCCTTCAAGAACTTGATGTATTGGGGAATCAACATGAAAGAATCAATAATGGGCATGGTAATCTGAACCTCACTCATTTGCTTCTCAAACAGGGTTTTATACTTCTCCAAAAGTTGTTTCTTGAATCTGGCCGGAAATGGAAGTTTTGGCTCATAGAGAGGGGGAATGAACATAGACAGTGTTGAGGAAGAGGTGACATTATCTTTGTTCGATGCTTTCTTTTCCTCCTCAGCTTTTCCTTTGCCTTTAGCCTCAACAATCTTTTCCATGATATCCTCATTGGTTTTCTCATCCACAATTACAACCTCATCCTGTAGATTGATGGCTACCTCCCCACCTTGTTTCTCATCATCCTTGAGGAGAACTCTTGAAGGTAACTCTCTGCCACTTCGTAAAGTGATTGAGTGCATTGTCTCCTTAGGATTCTGCTCAGATTTTCCAGGTAAGGATCCAGTGGGTCTCTTAGAGTTGGAGCTCATTGTGGTGAATTGATTCTCCAAAGCTTTGAATTTGTTGTTGAGCTCATTGTAACTCCCATCAATCTTTGTGTGGATGTTTTTGAACTCATCTCCAATAGCTTTCTCATTTCTCGCTTGAGATTCAAGGAGCTGCTTAAACATAGATTCCACACTTGTATCTCTAGGTTGAGCCTATTGAGAACTTCCTTGACCTTGAGTAGACTGATTGCCTTTGGGTGGAAAGCCTGGAGGATATGGTTGTTTGGGTGGGTAACCATTTTGCTGGTAGTTGTTTGGGTACTGGGGCTTGTTTGGAAATGAGTTTGGGTAAGGAAAGTTGGGTTCTTTCCTGTACCACTGTCCATTAGCGCTGATAAAACATAGCTCATGTTGTCCCTCCAAACCATCAACTTCATTGACCTCTAGAGCTTCTTCTTGGCCTTTCTTCCCAAAAAAGTTCACCTTTTCCTGTTTAGCTCTATCCAGAAGAAGCAAGTCAAGTTTATCCTGCAGAGATTTTAGTTCTTTTCTTGTATTGGAGTCTTCGCCACCTCCACCTCGGTTCTGCCTGTCGCAGTCATCATTGTACACTGAATCACTTTGTGCCATGTTCTCAACAAGTTCCATGCCATCGTGAGCTGTTCTACCCAAAAAGAAACGATTACTTGCAGTGTCTAGCATGCTTCGATACTTAGGCAGAACTCCTCGGTAGAAAGTGCTCAGGATACTCTCATTATTGAAGCCATGATGAGGACACTGTATTAAGTAGCTCTTGAACCGTTCCCATGCTTCAACAAAAACTCTCAAGGTTCTTTTGTTGGAATCTAAAAATCTCATTTCTCAACTTAGCAGTTCTGGAAGAGGAGAAGAACTTATTAAGGAAAACACGCTTGCATTCTTCCCAAATTTCAATGGATCCCCGAGGTAGACTCTTTTCCCATAAGTTCGCTTTATCTCCCAAAGAGAAGGGAAACAATCTCAGTTTGAAAGCATCTTCGGAAATACCATTGATCTGTGTTGTGCCACATAACTTGTCAAAGTTATCAAGGTGGTCTAGTGGATCCTCCAAATGAAGACCATGGTATTTGTTAGCTTGAACCATGTTGATCAAACTGGACTTGATCTCAAAGTTGTTGTTCTTTACAGCAGGTGCTCTGATACCAGCCCTGTTCCCATGGATGTTAGGTTGGTCATATATTCTGATTGCCCGAGCTTGGCGTAGAGGGTGTTGCTGCCTAAGGTTTGCAGCTCCTTGGCCTTGTGCATCTGGAGGTTGTGGTCCATTGTTGTCAACTCCATTGACACCTTCTTGATGAGGGTTATTCTGGTTGACATCCATTTCAAACTCCAACCTATCGAAAGGAATCAGTTGTTCTTCTCTTCTCTTTCTTGCTAACTCTCTCTCTCTAAACCCCTGATGTTGTCTACTCATGGAATAAGGTTTGTTGGTCCTCTGCTCCGCAAGTTCATACACATGTGATTCAAAGAGAAATGAAGAAAGTGTGTCGGTAAGCAAATAAAAGCAAATAAGACTTAGTCTCAAGTTATGACTAAATCTCACTGTCACAATCAACTTAGAAATGGCAACAGCGCCAAATTTGATAAAGAATTTTACTCTATCCTAATCAAAGTAGTATAGATGAGTGTCAATCCAATCCTAAGTGATCACTATGCAATGAGAATGCAAGTATAAACTTAATCTAAGTGCAATCGGTTTAGATATGTGGGGTGAAGTAACGAAATAACACAGGTGTGAAACTAGAATTATAAATCAATTGGGAGACAAAGAACCCATGGGCAACGGCTTTGAATTTCGGTTATTGGGACCTAAGATAGACAGTTAACGTTATAAACAATCTGGTTCTACTAGTCTAAACGCACCATTAAACTAGTTCTTCATCAAGATAAAAGTTCATTTGCTTTCAATCACTAAACATCAAATGTCTTTGGTCTAGTTAAATCAAGCAATCATTAAGAGCAGGTTTATTGACTATCTAAATTTCACTAACATTAATTATCATTGGTTAAGCAAGCAAAGAGAATTATCGCTTGGGTTCAGACATTTCGTCAAACACCTTTCGGGTACAAATTGTCTAAGGATCTAGATTAAAGTGATCAAGTCTAATCTAGTATTAGAGACAAGCGATAATCATAGAACATGAATGATCTAACACTAAACCTTCTAACCTATTACCTAATCACCCTAGATCACCCTAACCCATGGGTCCTACAGATGACTACTCACTAACAAACATGATGAACTCAAAAACCATAGATGAATCAGAGTAAATCATTTCTAATGAACAAGAATAATCAATGAATCAAAATAAGATTATCAAAAGGATTCAAGATTCAATCTTTTTCACTAAGAGTAGTCTATGTCTCAGATAAAAACCAAAATAATCTTAAAAACTAGGTTTAAAGAGTATATATAGTAGTTTGAAAATGAATCGGGTCAACCCAACAAGCCTGGGCCGACCCGTAAAAATAACAGCTTCAACGCCTGTAGCGACCATGGTTGTTCGCTAGGCCATGTCGCTACGGTCCCCGCATGTGAACCTAGCGACTTGCCTTGGTCGCCACACTTGGTCGCTACGGGTTCTGCATTTCCCCTATGAGTCTGTAGTGACCAAGGCTGGTCGCTACGCCTGGTCGCTAAGGCATCCGCATTTCTCCTGTGGGTCTGTAGTGACCAAGGCTGGTCACTACGCTTGGTCGCTATGGCATCCGCATTTCTCCTGTGGGACTGTAGCGACCACTCCTGGTCGCTACACCCCTCTTTCGCTCCAAACTCCACTTCTTTAGCCTCAATTGCCTCCAAACTCATCAATAAGCATCTACCATACATGATATAGACAAATGTAATGGAATGCAACCTAAATATGCCTAAATGATATCCTATATGTCCGATATGCACCAAATGAGATGACCAAAACCATGCAATTATGTAAGATATCAAATGTTGGGGACTTAATGTGTATTGTGGAGCATATAGAAATTGGTCAAGAAGTTCATGACTTTCGTTAACCGTTTGGTTGTCAGGATTGAGTCTTGTTATGAACACTTTATCATATGATTTCCGGTTTTGGGTTATATGATAATTGTTTGTGTAGTCATCACTCGGTGTGAATCGCAGATTTTCGTTTTGCCTTTTAGTGATTGGATAGGGATTTGGTTTCTCAAATTTTTTGGCTTGGCGTGAAGGTTGTGTTTAGCCGTAAATTTGTGGACGTTTTTGGTCGAGGATTAGACCATGCCGATTTCGTGTTAGTATTAAGGTCATACTAGTCTGAAATTGTCCTAAAAAAGGATGCCGAATTCTGGTCCGGGCTTTCAGGGAAGGCGTAATTTTCCGATGGCCAAAGATATTTTGTTGATATTGACGGCCGAGTATGCCAGAGTTTTTAGCGTTAAGGTGGCCGATGTGGAAGAAACTGATTTTACACTTCAAGTTTCAGTCATACAATGAGTGTTTTGTATAAGGCTTTCTTTAGTCTAATGAAATTGGTTTTCATATATCTTTGGTTAAGTTATGAAAGCCGTAATGAAAGGCTTTCTTATGAATTTTTTCTTTCATTTTCGTCTGAGGAAGATGAAGCCGAAGAGGCTTGATATTGATTCCATTGTAAGTTAGTCGCAGGATGAAGGCATGCATTGGATATAACTGAGGGTAACGAGAGGCAGAAGCCAGCGAGCCGTAAGGCTAGAGGAAGAGATTTGTTAGATCGTAGTGCGTAGCAATAAAGTTTAGTTTTGTTGTCGAAAGATGAATCATAGTGCTAAATTTTTAGCTATATGAAAATCGTCGGAAACACTTCTTCGTTAAACAAATTGCGTATATTTTTGAAAGTTCTTTCGTATAACTCTTTCTGACTATATGAATGATTTTTCATGTAAGTTTTACAAGAAGGGCTTCCCGTATAAGTAAAAGGAACGTGCTGCTAGCAGATTACTCGTGATGTTTACGAGTAAGGATTAGGTTATCCTCGTTCGCATTTTCATATTGCAAAGTCATGTTGCATGATATCGGTCTTTTTGCCCGTAGGCTGTTCCACATAAAATGTTTTAGTTATACAAAAGTAGTTGGTGACAGGCTTTATGATGACTGTGAAGTTGATTTTTTTTCTGGAGACATCAAAGTAGCAATGTTTCCGCATATTATACGAGAAACGTTTTTTCTTTGATTTCGATCTTTAGTGAAAGTTTCTTCCAGTCACACATGGATTTTTACGGAAGGTTATTTCATTATGATCTTTGGAAAAAAAATTTGTAGGTTTTTCAGAGTTATTCTTATGACATTTTCATTTCTTGAGAAAGAATCGGTCAACCAGCGGTAGATCTAGTCAAGAGTTTGAAGAAAGCATTCCCTTGTTGTGCTTGCTGCTACTTCTGTTCTCGATTTGTCTTTGTTTCCAATGTTTTGATGTTTTCCGTGACTTGTTTGGTCCCTTGTAAATTGGGAGCAATGCTTTTGTGTTTGAAGATGTCTCGTATAATTTTGAATTTTGTACGCAATTTTTTGTTAAGCCAAAAAGGTCCTCATGATTTTAGCTATCCATCGTATTATTAGTCCAATGTTGGTACAAGTTTTCTTAATGCGTGATTGCGATAAGAGATGCTGCAGAATTCTTCGGACTATACTTTTGGTTTGGCTATTTCGCTTGCGTTTAGACGAATCTTAGATTCTTGTCTGCCTTTTCGACGATTTCGTTGGGTAATTGCATTGCCTAAGTGTTTATAGCCTAATTTTGTAAGAGCTTGCTTTGTCGAAAGCGTCTTCTTGATGTCAAGGAAAAGAGTTTTTGAAGTATGGGAGTATATGAGTATAGTATACTTACCCATTCCCTCCCTTTTAAATGAAAGAGAATGGGTGAACCGATATTTTGATGAGCTGTGTACGTTATTTTTCCAAGGATTCAGTTGTTCAATAATCCAGGTCAATTTAAAGACAACGAAGCGATTTTGATCTTTGGTGGTTTTCTGGTTGACGATTTGGAATGAGTCAGTTTTGAAGAAATTTGCTAGGAACGAGTCGGTTTTAAGACAACGTTCATGTCTCTAGTTCTTTCTTTCTTTAAAGGGTGAGCTGAGTATGGTTGAATGCATGATGATCGTTTCTCGGTTTTGCGAGAGATTAAATCGGTTTGCAAGGTCTCCCTGAACAGTTAAGGAAAAATAAGACTTAGTTTCGCTAGAAAATCCACCTAGATTCTAATTTCTCTAAATTTTATGGAAGTATCCTAGGCATTTTTATTTCTTAGTACTTTCCTACGAAAATTCCAAGTGTGATTTCAAATTTTCCAAGTCGGTCATATCTTAGTTTTCTCGGAGATTCGGGTTTGCCTCTTCTCCATTTTTTCTTTCTTGTTTTCCCCTTCTTATCCTCGTGACTGTCCACGCCCTACGTTAAGCACGAAGAATGATTCTTTTGGGATTTCTCTATCTTCCTGGCTGCGTTTAGGCCAAAGCCCGTTTTGCAGTTTGGTTTGTCAATTTATATTTCTGATCCGGGTTTCAGTCTCTGTCTCGTTGGTTTTAAAAAAAATGAATGATCATCTCGTCGAACCTTTTTTCCGTTTTAGGAATAGCCAAGGGCAATTAGGAGATTCCAAGGACAATCAGGAGATGCCAAGGGCAATAAGAAGATGTCAAGGGCGACCAGGAAGACTCGTTGGCGATGAGGATTGGGTGAGAAAATCACAGGCGATGAGGTAGGAGAGAAAGAACGCTGAGACCATGGAGAGAGGATTAATGGGAGATTTTACTTCACAGCTCTCACTCCATATCTTTCCTTCTCCAAGAGTCTTTTTGTAAGATCCTTGTTTGATTTTCCATAGGTTTACAAATTGTTTTGTGAATTCCATTTACGAGTTTTGTAAATGTCTTTGAATTTTTTTCTTTGTAAATTGTTTTGTAAGATAGAGTAAAGTTTATTTTTCGAAATTTTTATCGTAAAACAATTTCGTATTTAATTTTACGAATGATGTTTTGTAAAATATTGTCAAGTTGAATTTTACAAAAGCTATTTTGTAAAATGTTGTCAACTTTTATTTTGCAAAAGTTGTTTTGTAAAATATGGTTAAGTGATATACCATGGATTTACCACTTTTAGACCATGGTATATGACCTATTTAGAGTATATTATATGGGTTTGGAGTCTGTTTTAGAGTGTTTTCAGGTTCATGTACGTTTTGGAGAACTTTGGTGATTTTGGAGGCTTTTGAGGTGTAGAACTGCACAGACACATCAGATATTTATCTATTGATGAAGACATTCCCATGGTGCGATTGAGCTGATCTTTTTTAAAAAAGGTACAGCTTTGCGTTAGCTCTCCAATGCCACCAGTTTTAAGGACAATCAGCATCCAATTGCAGAAGTTATGCTCATTTTACTGAAGAGTGGTATGTCTGACTCGCGAGAGGAAGCTGGCGAGGAGATGAAGGAGTGTCGATCGATGACACAGCCTGGTTTTCGATCGACGGTTATCACAGAAGATGGTCCGAGTCTATTTTATGACCGACTTAAGCCCAGAAATTACCACAAATTACCAGAATTCCCCTTGACAACCAAAAACCCTATTTTACTATTTCTAAGCCATTGTTGATGGCTATGCTTCATACTATTCTTGGGAGAGAGAGCATAGGTTTGGAGAGAGAGAGAGATCTGAACACCTTGAGAGTGAGAAGATCTTGAACTCTCTTTGTTTCTTTACTCTATTTTGTCTTTTGATTTATTCTATTGCCGTATTATTCATACCATCATAATGCTTTTTATGAATATGTCTGAGTAGTTTTATTGTTAGATTTAGGGTTCTTCAAAGGTTATTTTGGGTTGCTGAATATTTATTTTTCTTAAGGTGATTTAGTTAGTTCTTAATCTAGTTGTTCTTACTGTTAAGCTTAGGATTGATAACCCTAAACTTAGATCTTAGGATTGATTGGCGCAAGTGAGAGCTTCGTCTATTGCCTGAATTGAAACTAGATGATCTGATTAGCTAGGCACATACAAGATTTTTCCTAGGTGGTTAGAGAACATATCAACCGATTCTATAAAGCTTGTTATAAGTAGTGTCAATCGACACTTCACAAGAAGCATCGATCGACATTCCTGAAGGATTAAAATATGAGAGTTGAATCCTTAGGTCTAAACATAAGATAATCATAAGATACAGATGTTGCATGATTACAACTTAAGGCTGAATTCGATAACAAGTCCTTTAATAAATACCTAATAACTCATTTAGTTTGCATTCACATTTTACCTGAGATTTCACCTAAGTCTAGCTTCCCCTCATCTCTTACAAACATTATCAATCAATTCTATGTTTACTACTTTCTACTATTAATATTCTAGCTTTATTTCGAAAACAATAAATATATTGTGTAATATTAGAGTCTCTGTGGATTCGATCTCTGAGTACTAACACTGAACATCTCATTTGAGAGACTAAGTTGCTCTAGGGTTAATTTGAGCATATCAAATTTGGCGCCGTTGTCAGGGACTCTTTCTTATTACCATTAGCTTTAGTTTACAAGATTGTCTAGATTTTTATTTTCTGTTTACAATTTTCTTCTTTTCTGCTGCCACAAGTACTTTAAAAGAAAGACTGAAATTCGACATCGAGCGCCAATCAACACCGTGAAAAAAGAATCGATCGATACTTTGACGAAGAATCAACCGACACTATTCCATCAACATCAATCGACACCGATAAGACAGAATCAGGTAAGTCTACACATACCAATTTAAATAATGGGAAAGTAGTTCTAGGAGATCCAAAGGGTCTAGCATGCATTGAACCAAATTAATTATAAACAGGGGGCTGTAATCCCTGTTAGAATAGCTATTGTTTTGAATGCTGGGCTGGAGCATCTCCGAACACTTGGAGATTATAACAGGCCTGATCAGTTCTGCACTAACAGGCCTGCGATCCGTCCACCAGCAATTCAGAGGGACGACTTTGAGCTGAAACCTAAAATCCCATAAACCATATCGAAACAATTGAGGACGTTGTGTCTTGAATCAAGGTCCATGGATTATCTGACGATTACCTATTCTGCAAGCTCTTCCCGCACTCTCTTGCTGGAGATGCGACATACTGGCTGAAACAAATGCAGCCAGGATCTTTGACTTACCGGAGTGATATCAAGAGCTCTTTTCTCACATTTTTTCACTGATGTGTGAACCAAGGAGCTGAGATATAAAATATATACATTCTCTCAGGGTCTGACTCAAACTATTAAGGCTTCCTGGATAAGATTCAGAGTTCATTAGCGAGATTGCCCACACCATGGTTTTCCCGAGATTCAGCTACTTAATATCTTCTTCAGAGGTCTGGATTGGGCATACCAAGCGACTTTGGACGCTGTGTCATGGGAACTTCAAAACCAGGAGCTCTGAAGAAGCTACAAGGCTCATTGAAAATGTGGCTACTACCATTAGTACCAAGAAAACTGATCTTGAGAGGAGGAAAATGGCTGAAACGGAGACCAGATATCTGAGGTGAAGGCAACATCAGATTCAGTTCATGCTTTTGTAATTGGAAAGGAGAAAGTTCAGTTTACCAATGAGAGTCAGACATTTTCATGTGAAGGAGATGAAGAAGAGCATGTAGACCTCATTGGTGTGACTGGCTTTCGCGAACAAAGACTTACTGAGAAGCAGAGAAACATGAGCTTTATAAGAGGCTACGAGGCAGCGCAGAATCATGAGAGAAGGGTGGAATCTATGATGGGAGAAGTTCTGAAAGGCGAGCAAAATGAGAAGTTTAAATGTAAGATTGGATTCCATATACTCTGATCTAAAGGAGAAGTTTAAATCTTTGAGTGATCATGTCAAGAGATTGAATAGCCAAGTTGCACATAACGTTGGGTTTGTCAGAAGGGAAGAAGGACTCCTTTCTGGAAGAGATGAAACTAATCCAAGGCATCCAGTTAATTATGTTACATTGAGAAGTGGAAGACAACTCACCCCACAAGCGAGAAAAGAAATGGAGGAATTAGACCGAGCTGAAGAATTAGAGAAGTGCAACCTGATCTTGATGACAAGGAAGCCGAATCGTAGATTGATGAGGGCATTGATCGAAAACAACATGAAAGTGTCAATCAAAACTATCTGGATCCTCAACTGTCTAAGTCTTTTGAACCAGCTGTATCAAGGGTATATAAATCCAAGACTTCCTACCCTCCCACCAAAGTGAAAGCGACATGAGAACTGGATAAAGCCATAAGAAAGCATTCGACAAGATAATTGTCGAGATGGCACTCAGTGAAGCCATACAAATTTCTTCTCCAATCAAAAACTACGTGAAAGATATGGTGACCAGAGGTTTTTGACCAACAGAACAGAGTGTGGTGATGGTTTCTGAGAAAGTAAGCGATATGATTCAGGAAAGAATCCCTGTTAAACAACCAGACCCCAATAGTTTTGTTTTGGATTGCAACATACACCATGAGTGGTTCCAGAGATCTCTTTGTGATCTAGGCTCCAGTGTCAATTTAATACCTTATTCCGTTGCAGTAGCCCTCGGGTTAACTCAATTCAAACCCACAGATATCACTCTCGTTCTCGCTGATAGATCTGTTAGGATTCCAAACGATGTCCTCGAAGACGTGCCCATAAGGATAAAGGAAGCCCATATACCTACAAATTTTATAGTGCTGAAGTATAGGCCTGAACCTAAAGATCCTATTATTTTGGGAAGACCATTCTTGGCCACAGCCGGTGCAATCATTGATGTTAGGAAAGGGCGTATATGTCTGAACAGCGGAGATTTGTCAATGAATTTTGACATGGAAAATCTGGTCACCTTTGATCGATCCAAACTTTCTTTGTAGATCACTTATCCGAGGTAGTTGACCAATCTTTCATGGATATGTATTCTAACGATCCTTTAGAGAGAAACTCTCGCAGCTCCTGAAAGCGACATTTCAGTATAAATGACCGAGCTGCTCAGTATCCAGATTAATGGATGCTACTGAGGAAGTCATGAATGGCGATGTAAACGAAGAAATCACAATTCCATCCAGTGTCGATAGATATGTCAGCAGCAGCGACCACCATTCACATGCATTGAACAGCTGGAGTTCAAGAAAAGCTCCAAATATTGAACTAAAACAACTTTCAGTTGGACTAAAATATGCCTTCCTCTATGATAAGTCCTATCATGTTATTGTCAATGCTAATTTGACAAGCAGAGAACTCACTTTACTACTAAACAAGCTGCGTAAGTATCGCAAAGCTCTTGGCTACTCTCTCGATGACATTCCAGGAATCTCGCCTAATTTATGCATGCATAGGATACACGTGGAAGACGATTACGAGTCATCTATTGAGCATCAAAGGAAACTAAATCCGAATCTATAAGAGGTGGTGAAGAAAGAGATTATGAAGCTTCTTGAAGCAAGGATTATGTACCCAATTTCAGACAGCAATTGGGTTAGTCCAGTACATGTGCTTCCTAAGAAATGAGGGGTTACAGTGGTAAAAAATGATCAAAACGAGTTGATCCCTATGAGAATTGTTACTGGGCACAGGATGTGCATAGATTACAGATAGCTGAATTTCTCTACAAGAAAAGATCATTTCCCTCTACCCTTCATAGATCAGATGTTAGAAAGGCTTGCAAACAAAAAGTACTACTGTTTTCTTGATGGGTATTCAGGCTTTTTCCAGATCCTTATCCATCGGGACGACCAAGAATAGACAAAATTCAGTTGTCCATATGGTACATTCGCATACCGCATGATGCCCTTTGGGCTTTGCAATGCTCCTGCTACCTTCCAGAGATGTATGATGCTCATCTTCACATATATGATCGAGGATTTCATGGAAGTCTTTATGGATGATTTCTCGGTTTATGGATCTGATTTTAAATTGACACAGGTGTGTTTATCGCTCTAGAAGGGTATAAATATCCTAAAAAATTAACTGTCAAATTAACACTTAATCCTAACACAAAAAAACAATACTCTTGTCAAGAGAGATCAAATGTAGTACTTAGGGATAGAATCCACACAGAACAATGGCACAATAGATTTCTTATTTCTAAAGATTATGCTAGGTGATTATATATATTGGTAACATGTAACCGGTCTTAAGGAAATATTCTTTATTGAAAGATGTAGATGCAATATGGAAATATTCTAATAGTATAAATATGGAAATATGATAATGGACTAACTAGATGCAAATGTAAATATGCTAGATCTAGGGTTTTCAAGCTCAATGAATTATAGGAAATAAGAAGCACGGTTATGTAAATCTTCTACAACTCAAATATTAACTACTTTGACCCTTTTAACTCCAACTCTCGTATGCGAGCGAAAGGAAAGACCATCGATCGACGGCTGAAGCCTGATGTCGATCGACGGGGAAATCAGAAGGAAGTGTGAACGAGATTTGATATGTTCACCAAGCTAATTAGACCAGCTCTCGCATGCGCCTAACAACCTAGTTCAATGAAGTCTATTCTAGCACATAACCTACTCTCGTAGTCGTCCATGTCCTACTTTCGAGATCCTAGTTAGCTACTCTAGAATGCAAGCATTAAGCAAAACTCAATTAATGGATATTAACTTAACCTAGCAATCCTACTTTTGGGTTAATCCATGATTGCTAGCATTCAAACCTAAATCTAGTTGGTAACTACTCAGATATAATCAAAATAAGAATAATAATAATCTGAATATAATGAATAGATAAAATACTAGAGTTCCAATACAAATCTCTCTAAGGAGTTATGAATCTTCTCCCCTAAATAAATCCTAAGACTATAATGGAGAGCTGGTGCACACACACACATTTGCCCCCACACACTTGAACTCACATACTTACCCCCCCCCCCCCCTCTTTGGTTTCATACATAGAGTATAAATATAAAATCCTAAAATCTAGGTCAAAACTCATCCAAAGTTAATCTTGAGTCTGGTCTCTAACTTGGGTTTGAAATCGACTGTCTGCGAATTGGTCATCGATTGATGGCAGATGTGCAACATCGATCGATGGAAGATGTGCAACATCGATCGATCTTGGTCATGTAACATCGGTCGACGCCTAGGTAGTGTCGTCGATTGATGGTAGTCTTATACTTCTACTCTCTTTATGATCATCTACGGATTATTCTTCTCTAAATGCTATAAAATCTCCAAGTATCTCCATATATATCCAAAACGTATACATGACCTGTAAATACCTTAAAAAATAGCCTAGACACACATAATAGATCCTAAATAGAGCCTATAACATGGCCTGAAACTGGTAATAAATAGGCTATATCAACTCCCCCAAACTTAACCTTTTGCTTGTCCTCAAGCAAACAAGCCTGCGAAATAAGTTTTGAAAAGCGAAGACTCACATAATATCTAAGTATAATTGTCACCTTACTCTATTGCAACCACATCCTATCAAGTCAATCACTGAGAAACTTTATATACCTTATCCTAGTATAGCAACCAAATCCATTCTACCAACAACTTAACGAATACTAGTTTGACTCGTCCCTCAACTGATTTCATTTCTTTGCATAAAATAAAAGTACATACTTTACCTCGGGAGTATCGATCAAAGGATATATGGACTCTTACCTCTGCAAGTATCTGAACACACATATAGTCTTCTATGATTCCTTTCCTCTCTCTCTCTTCTCACTTCTTCTCAGTCAGTGTGCCCCTTTTTTTGAGGGTATCATTTTTTTTTAATTGACTGAGATATTTGGATAGGCTTCCATGAATCAAGACCTAATGGTTTTTGCCACCAGATCCTGTTCACTTCTTTTTTACCATTATCTCTTTCTATGATCATATGAATTAAGCTTTAGTGGTTGTAGCCACCAAATCCTGTTCGACTCCTTTTTTAATCTGAATGGGGGAGAGACAGGGGAATCAGAATCACACAATTTTTTACCTTCCAGACTTGCATAAGGAATCCGATCCAGTGTACGCCAAATCCCGAAGCAAGCAAATAATGTCAGGATTAGTGTTGGAAATCAGTTTTGGTTCCTTCAAACTTTCTAAGCAAGTGTGATATAGTGGCAGGATGATCCACTTCCGTATTTTTAGTAATCTCTGCAAACAACCTTCTAAGAATTGTGCTAAAATATGGTTAGTCAATAATAAATTTTGATCATGGTCCTCTTCTTGACTCAATAAAACTTTTTAAGAAACTTATATATAGATAGTAAATAAAATTCAAAAACAATAAAATAGCATTAGCGAACCTCCCCCAGACTTAAATTACATTGTCCCAGTGTAATCCGCCCCAGATTAGTTAGGAAATAGCTTAAGTATAGAACTCGATACCTCTCTCTGTAAGAGAGTGTCGATCGATGGTAGGTGGGTTTGGTCGATCTATGGTCGCGATCCATTGTGAACCGATGGTGCCTCTATGGTGTCATTGATGATGATTTAACCAGTCTGTAAAAACGAAGTAAAACTCGATTTATATAGTAGTATAAGTAAAAACTAAATAAAAACTTACTAAAAATGGGTTGCCTCCCACTCAACGCTTGGTTATAGTGTTAAGCTCGACGTATTGAACGTTCTGACTAGAATGGAGGTAGATCGACACTTGAAAAACAAGTGTCTACATCTTCTTTGCTCTTCTGAAACCATGTACCAAGAAAGTTTCTCATTGCTTCATATCCTCTGGCTTTTCATTCTTTATGATCTCCTTTGTAACCTCCATTGAATGCATTCTCCTTTGAAGATTCTCAATATTGCGCTGTAGCATTCTAAGTCTGACAGCTGTAGTCTCTAATGTATCCTTAAATTTCTGAGAAATATCTTCTTGCAGCAGGTTTTGAGAAAGAGTAATCTCATTGAACCAGTGTTCAATTGTTTTTCTGTTGCGTACTCACTCTATCTGGTCCATTCGCATGCTGTCTTTGAAAATTATCCAAATCTTGCTTCATCTCATCCATGTGTGTAGTCAAACCGGTGAGGCACTTGTCTATAGAATAGTAGAAATAATCAAGCCTCCTGTAGAAATCATCTAATAACATCTCTTGAGGTTTGTAGATCTCATTCACAATATCGTCAATCTCTGCTCTGGTTTATGTCTTTTGTGTCTGCCTAGACATAGTGATCTTTGCTGCATGTTCAGGTAAACATATGTAGCTGTACTCAAACATAGTAGCTCTCTCTAGAACTACCCTGATATCTTCTTCTTACACATTCACAATTCTTCCATCTATAGCTCGTGCATTACCATTCCGATCTCTGTAGATGCCATACTCATATTTGTTTTCCCAATGGAAAATTCTTTTGCCATCAGCATCATAAGTTCTTGTTCCATACTCTACGCGATCGTCGATCAATAGGGGATTTATCCAACCGATCGGTCCTGGAGTTTCTGAAATAAATGGGTTAGATCTACAGAAATCATGGACTCCTGGAATGGTGGTATCAATCAATGCATGCTTCTTTTCGTCGATTGATGTTTGATTTTGGATAGGCTCGTGCTTATGCTCCTTGATGTCGATCGATGCCGATACCTTTGCGTCGATCGATGGTTTTTGCTGTTGTCCAAATAAATTTCCTGATCCATTAGCCATAACAAGGGTGTCTGCTACATCCTCCTTAGGTAGATTTCGAATTCTCCCATAAAGATCTCATGCACGTCCTTCTGTATCTCTGAAAATTCCAAACTCATTTGGTCTGAGATAACCATCTTTTGTATCTTCTGCTCCAAGTAATTGTTCTGGTTTTTGTTTGATGTCGTTCAGTGGCCAAGATATGCCGACGATTGATGCTCGAGTGCCCACTCTCGCATTCATTACCCAGTTAGCTTCTTCCAGTGCCAGGCCGCGAAACTCAGTCAGTTCATCCTCTCTGTAATTTGCATCGTATTCTTCGTAAGCTCCACTATATCCTTGGCATGCCGGATTGGTGTCGATCAATGGTGTATTTTGACCGTCAATCGATGCACGTTAATCAGACTGGTGGGCATAAATGTTTCCATATCCATTATCCATTGCAAGTATATCTGCCACATCTTCCTTCGTGACATGTAGAATTCTGCCATCCATAGCTCTTGCGTGACCATCTGGATCTCTCATAATACCAAACTCATCTGGTTGTAGATAACCATATTCCCTTTCGCGTTTTGCAGTTGAATATCGTTCGGTTGCTTCTTAATTCCCAGTATCGATTGATGGTGTATGGTTATCGTCGATCGATGTCGATTTCCCAAGTTGATGGGAAACATGAAAAACACCATCCTCTTCCATAGCAATCCCTCGATATTCAACTAGTTCTTTGTCTTTGTAGTCTTCTTCGTACTCGAGGTAGGTTGTGTTGTAATCGCAATCTCCATGATAGGTGTTGATTTGTTCGGATGTCTGAGTGTCGATTGATTCTATAGGGTGGGTGTTGATCAATTGTTGAACTGTAAGGTCGTTGGTCGATGGGTTGGGTTGGCTATAGATCGATGCTCCTTCTTTTGATTCCTCACTGAACTCGATTAAGCATGTGGCCACAAGCTCTGCATCATTGCACAATTCAATCAGAGTGGCCTTGTTCTTATTCTTGACAGGTTCATAAAAAATATTTTAATCAATTAGAGATAGATACAACCTGTTTAACTTCATATCACATATAGCTCCCACAGTAGCCATGAATGCTCTCTCAAGTAGTAGAGAAGAGTTCCAATCTATCCTGATGTCCATCACATGAAAGTCTGTTGGGACTAAGGTACTGTTGATCTGCAGTGGAACATCTTTTACCATCCCTCCTGAGTTCACTATTGAGCAGTCTACGAATGTAAAAGAATCGTTGGAGGGTTCCACTTGCAGGTTCAGCTCCTCTGCCATAGATTTTTGCATAATGCTCACCAAAGATCCAATGTCACAAAGGGCGTTGGGATATTTGTTTCTTTTGATGAAGCATGGAACCACAAATTTTCCAGGATCACTTTTCTTCTTCAGACAGGTCTTCTGCTTCATATTCTCTCTGAGGTGATTGAACATTATCTCTATGTCATCATCTTTCTCCCTCGTTTCCCTGAAAAAAATTCATAATCTGTGAGTATAATAAGCTTCATCAAAACTCTTTTAGAAAAGCTATCTATCTCCTTGTCATTGTCTTCTATGCGTTGATGTTTTATGATCTTTTACCTCCTCTATGAGTGTCACTCATCTTCTCTATCAGTATCCATAGCTTCAGATCTGTCTGTATTCTATTCTGAAACTGTCACGGTCGGATGTACAATCAAACATGCATTGAGGTTTGGTAGTCGAACCGGGTTTCTCTCTTGTCGATCGATGTTGAGTGTGTACTGTCGATCGATTCTTCTATAATTTTTTTGATCGATGTCAAGAGAACGGTGTCGATCGATGTTATTCGATTCACACGACGCCACTGATTCTGTAGGTTTCACTGTCAATCGATTCACTCTGTTTGGTGTCGATTGATTCACTCCGGTTGGTGTCAGTCGATGCGAATGAGAAGTGCCGAGTCATATGGAATTTTCCACACAAAAATCGCTTTCTTGGGGCTTCACTCTCTTGACTTCCTTCCAGAAATCATCATCAATCAATTCATTGATGTGGTGCTTTTGTCCAGCCTTGATTTTCTCCTTAATAAAGCCCTCATGCCTCTTAATGGTCTCATTTGTTTGCATCACTTGATTCTCTAATTTCTTCACATGAGTGTTGAGGTTTTCAAACTTGGTATTGAGGTTGAAGTACAGACCATCTATCTTTCCATTGAAATCCACAGTCATCTTCTGTTGTCCTTCTAAAACTCTGGCAACCATTGCTTCAATCTTGCTTTCCGGACCTTCTGCAGGAGGATTCTGGTAGTAGGAAGATCCATAAGTCTTGTTGTTGTTGAAGGGCCTTCGCTGCGAATTCTGATTACAGTTACTCCTTTGACCAGTACCAGTTCCTGTTGAAGTCTAGATTCCCTTGTCTGTGGAAACCATTCCCATTAATGTAGTTTACATCCTCTTCTTCAATCTGATCTTCTCAAGACTCAATTGCTTCTACTTCTGCAAAAGTAACCTGCTTCTTGAATTTTTTTTGAAAACTATCCAGTTTTGCCTTGACCTCTTACATCTGCTCCTTTCTCACAGTTGGAGCTGATTTCCTTCTCTCAAAATCTGTGTTCTTGGTGTTGCTGCTAGATGCCAGATTCTCAATCAATATCGTAGCTTCTTCAGGGCTCCTGGTGCTAAAATTTCTCTCACTAGATTTTTCCAAAGCCATATGATATTGTAATCCAATACCTCACAAGAAAGTGCTAAGAAACTGCACTTCGTTGAACCCGTGATGTGGACAGTCTTCCTCGTATGACTTGAATTTGATCCACGAGTTTCTGAAAGACTCTGAAGGTTTTTGTGAAAAATTATCAATCTTGCTCCTCGGATCTTCTGCTCTTGCGTCATCAAAGAAGTTATGCAAGAAAGTGTTCTTGATGTCAGTCCATGATGTCAGGGATTCTGGTGGTAGTTGCTTAAGCCAATATGAAGCTTCTCCAGCAAGTGAGTATTTGAAAAGCTTACAAAAGAGATAGTCTTCAGGGACTCCATTGGCTTTAATAGCAGTCACTAGATCCTTAAATGGCTCCAGATGATCCATAAGGTTCTCATGTCGCAACCCATGGTAAGGTGTCTGCGCTACAAGTCCGAAGAAAGCGGGCTTGATCTCAAAATCGTTTCTCTGAAAATCTGGAGGAAAAATGGCGGATCTGTTGGAGTAGAACTGGCATGGACGGTTGTAGTATGCCAGAATTCTCTGAGCAGCTTGGGCGTTAGCTTCCAGTTGAGCTAATGCAGCGTCTTCTTCTGCTTCTGTATCAGGGATTATAGCTCACTGATCTTCTATCTTTTGAACTGCTGCATTACGCAGATGACCTATGACGTCATGCAAGTCTTCATTCTCATTCTGAACCACTACTATAGGCACAACCATCTGAACTCGTCTGCTGTCATCGATCGATGCAGGTGAGATGCTGTCGATCGATGCTAATTGACCAATGTCGGTCGATGCTAGAGTTCTGATGTCGGTCGATTCTGTACGTAAAGAAGTGTCGGTCGACGCTGAGTGTATGCCGTTGATCGATGCTTTTCGTCTTTCTTTGCGGTTCGTATGTTCGAGTTTCTGTGGGTATAAGAAAACTAATTCCTGTTCTTTATTGCTCTTGGTACTCTTTTGCATGCACCTGGAAAAAAAATTAGTAACTTGAAAGTAAAAACAAACCAAGACTAAGTCCTAGAAATTAAATTTAATGGCGATCAATGCTCCCTGGCAACGACGCCAAATTTAACACATGTGTGTTTATTGCTCTAGTAGGATATAAATATCCTAAACAATTAACAATCAAATTAACCCTAATCCTAACACACAAAACAATACTCTTTCCAAGAGAGATCATGTGTAGTACTTAGGGATCGAATCCACAGAGAACAATCACAGACAATATATTTCATATTTCTAAAGATTAAGCTAGGTGATTATATATATTGGTAACATGTAATCGGTCTTAAGGAAATATTCCTTATTGGAAGGTGTAGATGCAATATGGAAATATGCTAATAGTATAAATATGGAAACATTATAATAAACTAACTAGATGCAAATGTAAATATGCTACATCTAGGGTTTTCAAGCTCAATGAATTATAGGAAATAAGAAGCACGGATATGTAAATATTCTAGAACTCAAATATTAACTATTATGACTCTTTTAACTCCAACTCTCGTATGCGAGCAAAAGGAAAGACCATCGATCGACGGGTAAGGCCTGATGTCGATAGACGGTGAAATCAAAAGGAAGTATGAACGAGATTTGATATGTTCACCAAGCTAATTAGACCAGCTCTCGCATGCGCCTAACAACCTAGTTCAATGGAGTCTATTCTGGCATAGAACCTACTCTCATAGTCATCCATGTCCTACTTTCTAGATCCTAGTTAGCTACTCTAGAATGCAAGCATTAAGCACAACTCAATTGATGGATATTAACTTAACCTAGCAATCCTACTTTAGGGTTAATCCATGATTTCTATCATTAAACCCTAAATCTAGTTGGTAACTACTGAGATATAATCAATGTAAGAATAATAATATGAATATAATGCATAGATAAATATTGAGATTTTAAAGCAAATCTCCCTAAGGAGTTATTAATCTTCTCCCCTAAATAAATCCTAAAACTATAATGGAGAGCTGGTGCACAACAGACTTGCACTCGCACACTTTGCCCCCCTCTCTCTGGTGTCATACATAGATTATAAATATAAAACCCTAAAATCTAGGTCAAAACTCATCCACGGGTAATCTTGTAATCTTGTGTCTTGTGTTTAACTTGGGCTTGAAATCGGCTGTCTGCGAATTGGTCATCAATTGATGGCAGATGTGAAACATCAATTGATCTTGGTCATGTAACGTCGGTCGACGCCTAGGTAGTGTCGTCGATCGATGACAGTCTTGTACTTCGACTCTCTCAATGATCAGCTACGGATTATTCTCCTTTAAATACTATAAAAACTCCAAGTATCTCTATATATCCGCAAAACGTACCTTGACTTGTAAAGACCTTAAAACATAGCCTAGACACACATAATAGTCCCTAAATAGAGCCTATGACATGGCCTGAAACTGGTAATGAATAGGCTATATCATACATCATGCCTCAAGAACTTGTGCAAGGTATTAGCCAGATGTGAGGAGAATAATCTGGTCTTGAACGGGGAAAATGCCCCTTTATAATCAATGATGGAATTGTTCTGGGGTACAAATTTTCACCAGCCGGTATCGAGGTTCATAGAGCTAAAATCAAGGTGATGACAGGTTTGTCAGCGCCCACCAATGTGAAAGATGTATGGAGTTTTATGGGGCATGCTGTGTTTTACAGGAGATTCATGAAAGATTTTAGCAAAATAGCTAGACCCCTTATATATGTCATGTGAAAAGAAGTCAAATTCGACTTTACCCCATAGTACCTAAAAGCTTTTGAGGAGATAAAGTCAGCTCTAGTGACTACTCCCATTGTGAAAGCTCCAAATTGGAGTTTACCTTTCGAAATAATTTGCGACGCAAGCGATTTCCCTGTAGGCGCAGTACTTGGGGAAAAAAAAGGACAAGAAGCTACACGTTGTCTACTATGCTAGCAGGACTCTCGACGATGCGCAAAGAAATTATGCAACAACAGAAAAGGAGTTACTAGCTATCGTATTCGCTTTCAAAAAGTTTTGACCTTACCTAGTTGGTTCTAAAGTAGTTGTCCACACTGACCATGCTATATTAAAGTACTTGATGGAGAAGAAAAATGCGAAGCCAAGGCTTTTAAGATGGATCCTACTTCTGAAAGAATTTGACATAGAGATCAAAGATAATAAGGGAATAAAAAATGGAGTTGTTGACCATCTTTCATGGATCAGAATTGAAGATGATGTTCCCATAGATGATTCCCTACCTACTGAAAATGTCTACAATGTGGAGTCAACGTTTATTGGTAATGTGTGTATGTCATCTGATGATGCAGTATCGATCGATACCCCCGAAGCAACATCGATCGACACCCTGGATGAAAACCACGACAACCCACGTGATGATGCAGCGACAATCGATTTAAATATCAATGTCTCTTGCAACTACGTGCAGAATACGGAAGATTCTCCCAGAGGTAGAAGTTGAAGTTGGGGGGTGGTGTGTTAAACGCAATTAGATCAGATAGACAATGGTACGCCGATATAGTAAACTATCTTGCAGCCGATGTAGAGCCAGAATTATCAGCGGATATACCAAAATAAATTCGGAAAGAAGTTCCAAGATATCATTGGGATGAACCATACCTCTATAATCATTGTTCTGACGTATTATATAGACGCTAAGTTGCAGAAGTTGAAGTTCCGAACATCCTTTCCACTGCCATGGATCTGATTATGCTGGACATTTTGCGAGTTTTAAGACAGTGTCCAAAATTCTTCAAGCAGGATTCTGGTTGCCAACCATGGTTCGTGATGCACAAGCTTACATAGCACAATGTGATCGCTGCCAACAAAGAGGAAAAAACAGAAAAAGACACGAAATTCAACAGAATTTCATACTTGAAGTGGAAGTGTTTGATTGTTGGTCATCGACTTTATGGACCCTTTTCCTTCTTCATACGGGAACAAATATATCCTAATCGATGTCGACTATGTATCTAAGTGGGTAAAAGCAATAGCATCTCCGACAAACGATGCTGTTGTCGACGCGAAAGTTTTCAAAAATATCATTTTCCCTAGATTTGGAATTCTTAGAGTGGTAATAAGCGATGGAGGCTCCCATTTCATCAACAAGGTGTTTGAGAAGCTTCTTAAGAAGCATG